>JAKLZA010000240.1:0-11000 GCA_030704615.1 Takakia lepidozioides
ACGCTCGCCAGGAGGAGTGGACCAATTCTGCCATATTCGTGTTCGGCATGTCCGTGTCGGAATCCAAGCACCGCTCCTAGAAGGACACAAACAATGGTGAGGGACCAATCGAAATGTCCGTAACAGAAAGACAAATGAACGAAATTGACAGCAGCCTACCTCCCGCATGTACTGTCCGAACTGTCGATACCGAAAATGCCACCACCCCAACCAGCTGTGCAATGCTCCCAGATTGGTTGTCTCCACTGCACCTGACGTGTTCCACCAAGCCTCGATGATAGCAAACTTAACCTCCGCATCATCAAATGTGGGTGCATCCTTCCACGCCGTACAAAGGACACGGTGTTCAGCCTGGAATGAGCTAGCAACAAATTTGGTAGTGTAGTGGGATAGACTCTGCATCCAATGGAATCCACAGGATCTCTCTTTCCCCTCCATTGGAACATTGGGGTCCTCACCGTACACACGCCGCACCGCTGCCCAGTTGGCCTGAGCGTTGTCTGCCATGAATCCCCTGAAATTGGGCTCTGGCAATCCCGCCCTTGCCATCTGCTTGTTTATGCCCTCCCACAGATGCATCTCGGACTGTGTGTCCTCCCCTTTCATCTCGCAGATTGCAATTGTCATGAGCCTCTTGGAGTGATAGTCATAAACATGCACACCCATAGTCACCCACTGATGGTTTGTAATTCGCTTGATGTGATCAAACATCACCCAAGCATTCGACAAGTTTCCAGTTGTCATGCGAGTGACCAAGTCGACTCCACTCCCAGGCCCACACGTCGACATTTTGAAAATGTAACAATGATCGGATTCGCTGCCTTGCCCTGGAAACCTGCTACCTTGGATGTAGTCATATCCAGTCATTCGTTTCACCTCCAGGATTGAGTACATGTCCGACCCCCTGCCGAACTCCTGCTTGCAAGATACGATGTGATTCCGCACATTCGGACTACAAACGTGCGAGACGGACTCCAAGAGGTCACGCATCTCGTCTTCGGTCAAGGGCTCTCGGTCGGAACCATCTTCAGACATGATTTTGCCAAGAGCAATCTTGTGGGCTGCCTTCAGCTGAATCTGCTTTGGTCTGGCTCCGGGGCTCAATTTCACCTCCTCTTTTATGATGTCGTGTGCTTCCTGCACAGCCTCACGCATGTTGCCTCTCGCCAAGGGGTGGCAGTGGACCCCAACGTGTATGCAAGCTCTAGTCAAGTCCGGGAGCAAATGGATAACGTAATATTGCTTGGCTCTGCACATGGACATGCACGTCGGTGGTTCTTTGCAATGTGCACACTTGAAAGAACCCGCAGGAGCTTGGCTGGAGACAATGAATGGATGATGCGTTGTGCCAGTCCAATCCGTCTCGTTTCTCCGCCCTCCTTTGGAGAGAAAGTGGAAGCAGGTGGGATTGAGGCACCTCAGCTTCCCCGCACAGAGGACATATCGTACACGAACACCATCAGCAATTTTCGTGCTACTGGTCTTCGTCACACACCAGGGGTGTCCGTCATGCTTTCGATCCATGTCTGTTAACATCCCGGAGGCTTTGTTTGACGAAGAAACAGGTGGAAACTCGAAGATGACATTGCCATCGACTTCGGGAGGCAGAAACGTTACCTTTCTGACTGGGAATTTGGCATAGTCGAGAGCAGCCAGCTCGGAGCGAGAACCATCGAGGTGATGTTGTCGTAGGAGCTGCACAATGGACCGGGTTGGAGTTATGCTCGAGGGCACATTCGTAGCACCGACAGAGACGTCCATGCCGGATTTGAACGACCGTGTGGAGGACATGGGTACCTCAATGCAATCATCTTCCTCGTCGGAAATGTCGAATACGTCCACACGAGAAGCTATGGAGGGTCTTGACGGTCCAGGTCGGGAATGATTATCGTTGCATACCTCTCTGTTGGCAGTGGCCGCCTCTCGGTTTCCGGACTCCTTTGTGGATGGTGTGGGCAGCGACTGATTCGGAAAGGGAATGGGCATTCCCACAGCTCGGTACAGGATGGTGTCTGATGGGGGAACGTGCCATTCGATTCCGCAACCTCCGTCGTTACCTAGCACGACAATGGTCTCGTCAACCTGTCCAGGAACATCCTTCCTTTCTTCTTCCAAATAAACTGTGCCCGGTTTGAGCTTGAATTTGGAACAAAGGTAAGTTTCAGTCACTCTGCAAAGTCCTCCCTCGTTTGGGATCCAGGCTCTCCCAAGTTGCGGAGGACAGCAAACTATAGCGTAGGAATTCGGAGCCATCGAACACCGCACGGAGTTGGCAAGTGCGAGGTTCAGTATAGCGACAGACCAAGGCTCACAGGCACCATGCGGAGTCCATCGACGATTGGAAGTCGCACATTGAAGTGGAAAGTATTGTTTCAAGCTACATGCATGAAGGTGGGAGGTTTGATTCCATAGCCAGTAAGTATGACAATGATGGCCGATTCGGCGACGAAATAACATCTCCTGACAGTTTCTCTTGAAGGTGGATCCAGCAGTATTCTCGGTGCAGACAGGAACGTTCGCACTGACAAGTGCCAGGACTGTTAGTTAAAACGGTCAGACAACCAAGTTGTGCTCATCAAGACTGGCCGCAATGTTGTTTCGGAACAATGCAACCCATTGAGGTTCCAGATTTCCCGTCCCGAGTGATTCTTTCGATTGCTGGTGGACGGAAATACGGCGCCGCATTTCCGTATTGCATCTTGGTCATGCACCAGAGCGACGGAAATGCGGCACCGAGTTTCCGTCCGGGGGAAACCTTTATACTCTCCAGAACGGAAATGCGGTAACGCATTTCCATCCAGCAAGCACGGTATGTGAAGGTGGAACGGAAATGCGGTACCGCATTTCCGTTCTGATTGAGAATTATGAACAACGGGAACAGAAATGCGGCACCGCATTTCCGTCCGAGTCGCACTTTTCCGACATTCCAGAACGGAAATGCGGCGCCGCATTTCCATTTTGTATCTGATGCATGGAGCTGAGGGATAGAAATGCTGCAGCACATTTCCGTCCTTAAAAGACATTCATACTCTCCATAACGGAAATGCGGTACCGCATTTCCATCCAACAAGCACGGTATGTGAAGGTGGAACGGAAATGCGGTACCGCATTTCCGTTCTGATTGAGAATTATGAACAACGGGAACAGAAATGCGGCACCGCATTTTTGTCGAGTCGCACTTTCCGACATTCCAGAACGGAAATGCGGCGCCGCATTTCCATTTTGTATCTGATGCATGGAGCCGAGTGCGATTCCGACCGCTTGAGACAGCGCAATTCCGACCGCTTGAGACATTCATACTATCCAGAACGGAAATGCGGTACCGCATTTCCGTTCTGACTGAAAATCGTGAACCATCGGAACTGAAATGCGGCAGCGCATTTCCATCCGAGTCGCACCTCCCAACATTCCAGAACGGAAATGCGGCACCGCATTTCCGTTCTGATGAAATATCCTGAAACATCGGAACTGAAATGCGGTACCGCATTTCCGTCGGAGTCGCACCTTCCGACATTCCAAAACGGAAATGCGGCGCCGCATTTCCGTTTTGTATGTGAGGCATGGAGCTGTGGAACGAAAATGCGGCACAGCATTTCCGCAGCGTCAGACGTTAATACTCTACAGAACGGAAATGCGGTACCGCATTTCCGTTCTGACTGAAAATCGTGCGCAACGGGAACAGAAATGCGGCACCGCATTTCCGTCCGAGTCGCACCTTCCGACATTCTAGAACGGAAATGCGGCGCCGCATTTCCGTTTTGTATATGGGGCCTGGAGCTGTGCTACGGAAATGTGTTGCCGCATTTCCATCCATGTGAGACCTTCAAACTTTCCAGACCGGAAATGCGGCACCGCATTTCTGTCCAGGTGAGACCTCTATACTTTCCCGAACGGAAATGTGGCACGGCATTTCCATTCATCAACTAACGTATGTGAAGGGGAACGGAAATGCGGTACCGCATTTCCGTTCACATTGAAAATCATGAACCACGGGAACTGAAATGTTGTGCCTCATTCCGTCCGAATCGCACCTTTCGACATTCCAGAACGGAAATGCGGCGCCGCATTTCCCTTTTGTATCTCATACATGGAGCTGTGGGACGGAAATGCGGCACCGTATTTCCGTTCAACAACTAAGGTATGTGAAGGTGGAACGGAAATGCGGTGCCGCATTTTCTTCCAACAAGTACGGATGTGTAGCTTCGTGATGGTACTTAACGGAAATGCGGCGCCGCATTCGCATTTTCACTCCAACTCATCAGACGCTGGGACGGAAATGCCTTGAAATGTGAACACGTGGAGCAACGGAATTGCTGCACATGTCGGCACTCTATCTGACTGAAGGGCATGAGGCGGCGCGGCCTGACCGTTGGATAATGATGTTTGTTTTTCGGACGGCAGGCGTACCCTGAACGATTCGAATTTCGTAATGACGCAAACTCCACGAGGAGACACTTTCGTCCAACCCTTTCGAACCCAAGTGGTGCATCACCGCCGTTTCATCTACTTTTGTCGTGTCTCCTCAGTCACCCCTCTCGCGCCCTTTCCATCTGCACTCTTTGCCCCTTTTCCCTCTCTCTGTTCTTCTTATGCTCGAACCTGAGAGGGGGGGAGTTCGTGCACCAGACAGGAGACCTCGTCGCAAGCTCCGGAAATTATACTTCGGACGTAGGCCAATGCCGAAGGGGAGGAAGCAGATGCGTCTACAGGAGGAGATTGCCATCTCCGAGCAGCAGGCCACTCAGGCAACCCAGCCACCAGTGAGAGCTCCATGCGATCGGGCTGCGCGCAGCTGATCGAGCACCGAACCCCCCATTTTGCTTCTGTAATTCTTAGACTGAATGCTAGGAGACTTGAATGCAGAACATGTTTGCATGCCTAACAGGAAAGGTGGACGTGCTGGAGGGATCGCAGGAATCCGAAGAGCCGCAGGAAGAGTCCGAGGAGCTAGCTGCAGCACGTACACCCACCCGATCCCCGAGCGCGGGTATTCCTGCCGGGCCTAGCCCTGTGCGATTCAAAGACGCGGCTTCGAAGGGCAAGTTCAAAGCCCCAGAGATCGACTCGCGTTCTTCGGTCATGGAGAATCGCCAGCAGGGGTCGGGCCCTTCTCCAGCAAAGTCGAAGAAGAAGCAGCCCGTCCCTCTACTGGCTTCTGAACCGGCTCAGGCCGATTCACCCCCCCCAACGCGAATGAAGCAGCAGGGTAAAAGACAGATTCAATTGCAGCAGACACCTTCACCTGCAAGGATGAGGAAGCAGAAGGCAATCAGGGCGACGGCCGAACAATCTCCCGCAAAACCGCTTCCACGAGCTGAAGCTCAGTTCCTGGAGGATTTCCCGCCTGCAGATGTTGGGGCCGACTCTGCTGCAGCGAAGGCAATGGGATCGACCGTTGATCTCGATTTGGTACCGGAGGAGGGTGCTGCCGCTCAACGTTCGCAGCAAGACCTCACCACCGATGAGCAAGCAGGCCCGGAGGAGGCCTCTGCAATGGCAGAATTGCCCGCAGACAGGCCCCAGAGTGCAGCTCCAGTTGAGGATGCTCCAGCTGCTCAGCCACTACCGGCACCTACAGACATGTCTCCGGAGGATTTCAAAAGTGCAGCGGATAAAATGTTGGAGGAGACACACAGTAGCATTGGCAGAGTTCTGGGCAGCAGGGTATTCCAGCGGACTCTTCGAATCCCACTCTGTCGCATGGTCTCCCTTCCATCGTCAGGCAGGCCCTTCCCGGAGATGTGGATAAGCTCAAGTTCGCATTTCGAGAAGGGTACCGTCTGGGATCGGCAGCGTTTTACGTTTCCATTGAGAATGAGGACGGCGAAACTCGTGGACCCACTGCCGATGAATTGTCAACGTGGGATACCCACTGGCACACTCGCAACGACGAATTCGAGGCGACGCTGAAGGGTGATCCAGACTTCGGCCATATGTCTGGTAAAATGTTCTTTGTGTGGGACGGGAATCACCGACTTCTCGCCTGGTGGGAGTACATCAAGCAGAACCATGCCAAGCACATTGGCTGGCATTACATGGTGGAGTGTGTCATCCTGAAGGTGAAGGCGGCAGACTCCTCCCTGCTCAAGAATGCCATGGCGGACCTCAACTCGTAAGATACTCATACCCTCCCTAGCACGTTCGAAATGCGGTGCCGCATTTCGGTTTCCATTCTGGTTTGTTTCCGTGCTTCCGTGTACTGAACTGGAGAGTGTGCCTTGCAGGGTCACTGAGAATGCGTACGTGCATACCCACATGGCACATATGCTGTACAGGGTGAGGAAAACTGGTCTCACTGATCCGCAGATGTTTGCGGAAATGCTGGAGCCCGAGCTCATTCAGAAAGCCGTTGCAAAAACAGACCGGACATGGTATCGTCTCACTATGGATGGAATGGTGGAGGTGATATACGAAGTAAGTCGTCCTCCAATTTCCCTCTGCTCATCCTTCCCCAATTTCCAGTAATCTTTCCACATGAATCGAATGTAACGCTTCTGCATGTTTTTGTTGGCAGTCAAACATCAAGCTGGATTTGGCCCATGCCAAACGCTTCTTCATGGAAAGTGAGGGGCAGGTCAAAACGTTGCAGTCATTGACTGAGCACTTGAAGGAAGCCGGTGTCAAGTCCAGAACCAAATACAAGTCAAAGCTTGTGAAGCTGGTGGCAATTGCAGATCCGGCACTTGGAAAGGACTTCATCCCCGAGATTGCAAAACACTATTCTCGGGCCATGCAGCCGACCATGCAATTGGAGAAACTGCATCACCTCTCAACGGCATGTGTGGAGGCGAAAGAGAAGGTGAGGTTTCAATGCACTGAAGTTCCTTCCTAGCAATAGCCACTCTCTTCCAGCTCCTGACATTGGATCGGAAATGGCAGACACGGTGGCTGTCGATCTGGAATGCATCCGAGAGCATAAGGACAATGTGGTCTTTTCCACTGGAAGTTTCCGACCCTGCAGTGGATGTGTGGCTCAACCGTATGACTTGGTGGTTCCAGGTAATTCAAGGTACTTCCCCAGATTTGCTTTTCTGAAATGAATTCCCTGAACTGCTACGTGACAATGCATTTGGGAATCGCAGGTAATGTCGAATGCGAAGGAGCAAGTCGTAATGCACACAAATTCGTTCGGCTTGTACGTCAAATGGGATGGAACACAGACATTGGAAGACTACGTGACACGTTTCAGATGTGCGTACAAGGACAACCTTTTGCCAGAGAGCTACAGACAGCAAGAAGGAGCGTGGAGTTTACACATCAGGAGGGAGCGGGGAAAGCTGCAATGCAAATTGTTTACAGGTGAAGCACAGCTGCCCTTGTATGCGAAGCCTGGTTACGAGGTTTGTCTCGGAAATGCGGCACCGCATTCGCATTTTATGTTTTTGGTGGCACTCTGCGAGTAGGTTGGTCTCAACTTTTGCTCACGCATGCTGACTGCCTTGCAGGTATATGAAATACGTGCTCCTTCAGACAGGGGCCCTGGCTCAAGAGCCCCCGTTCTTCATGGCTTGGACCGTGGCGGGCCCAAGCTGTGTCTACACACCCGAGATGCAGAAACAATGGCATCCCGCGCATCTCGTTGGATGCCCGTGGTACCTGGACATGTCTGGCGTATTGTTGACGAGTCTGAGAAAGATCTGCACGCCTTGGGCAGAAGAGAAGAGAAAGGAAAGACGTGTCCCTGCTGGGCCAAGTCGGCAAAGGAATCTGCTGCTCTGGAAGAATCCAGAAAGGCAGCTGAGATGGCACAAAAGACGGTGGATGCAGCTGTGCAGGCCCAACAGAAGGGGTCGAAGAAGAGGACTCGCCAGCAAGGAGCAGCTGTTGTGACACCCGCCAAAACGAAGAAGCAGAAAACAGCCTGTTCAGGAAGAGGGTGAGGAAGAGGACTCCGATGGAGACTTTGCAACCAGCCCACCCCCCCAAACGCAGGCTGCCTCCCCTGTGCCCACCGTTGTCACGAGAGGCACGAGAACTGGCTCGGCAAAGAAGGCACTCTTCAACCCCCCAGGGGGCACCCTTTCGAGCCGGTGGAAATGAAGAGGCCGAAAGTGGCTCCCGAAACAGTAGTCCAGTGTGTAAATGAGAGTTTCTTGGCGGCTTTGGATGGACGGGCAGCCAAGTTGGCATACATGAAGACCATGGAGGGTCTGAAGGGCAGAGCACTGAAGAAGGCGACTGCCGAAGAGCCTTCCGACACCCCAGGATTTCAGAATATGGTCTCGTTCTTTGAGAGGGTGTGTGCAGACAAGGAATTGTAGGAGGGGCGGAAATGCATGCCACCGAGTTGGTCTTGCGATATGATCATTTGGATATTCCGGACGGAGAGCCTGTGGAAGGACTGCCAAGCTTTTTGCCATCTTGGAACAGGTACTCGGAGGACTTTTGAAGAAAGGATTCGGGCTTGCCCGCATGGTGTTGGACGACAGAGGCTGTGTGTTGTCCCCTGGCGAGCAGAGGAAAAAACACTCAGACAGGAATTGCGAAGTGGACCCGCAAGAGCGCCGTCCCGATTCTGAAAAAGAAGTGGACGTGCATCAACACACTGGGCCTTCTCGGTCGGAAGGGAAGAAGGTGATTTACGACACTGGCACTCGTCCATTCATTTTGCTTTGGGTTTTTTTTCAAATGCGGTGCCGCATTGGTTTTAATAATCGTTTCCCCCCCTGTGTATGCAGACGAAGCAGTTTCGATGCATACTGCTTTTTGTGAAGGGAAAACTCCACCTTTGCTTTCTCCGGAAGGAGGGAGGAAAGGTTGACCCGAATTGCGACCCCTCGATTACGAGTTCTGTTCAACAACGTTCCCAAGGAACTTCTCCCTCATAGCCTCACTTCAACGGAACCCCTGCGGTACTCACGGACTCGGAGCCCTGCCTTTCATTCAGACAATTATGGAGACATGCACAGACGTGGAGGGCACAGTGCTCGACCTCATCTGTGGGACAGGTGTGCAAATCTTGATCTATGCTGTTCTGCAAATTCTCGTTAGGATGTAGTTCGCAACATCTGAAGCGCCATGTGGTAATGTGTGGATGGCATTCTAACAGGTGCCTCAATGTGGGCTGGGCGGTTTTCCGACCGGCACCTCTTTGCCTACGAGGAGGATTCATCCGTGTGGGGATCCCATCTGGAAGGGCTCAAACGGAATGTTAAGGCTCCGACAGAGCGGAAGTCTCCTCGGATTCGTCGAAGTCCGAGGAAGACACAGTGGACATTGATGCGAGGAGAACCCGGAATACGAGTGAGTGCAAACATTGTAAGTTTGCAAAGCCTTCTGGGTCATTTTTGTCAAACGAATTTCCCCCGACTGTGGTTCTCATTAGTCTCGTTGATGATTGTCATGTGCAGGATTGCAGGGTCCGGGTCGAAACATGTAGGGCCTACACTTCCTGCCAGGAAGAATGTCCCGTTCTTTGCGAGGGCCGACTTCATGACGAGCCCCGGTGAGGGACTACTCCTTTCCTAGTTATGCAGCTAAACTCGCAAATACAGCGATTAGAAGAAGTGAGAATCCCAGTAAAGTAGAGCAGATTTGGAGAGGGCTAGGGAGGACAGAAGGATAAGGAAAGAGTTGGCAGCAGCTCAGACAGGTAGACGGTACGAAAGTACATATGTGATTCAGCAGCGGATGAGAGCGACGCAGACAGGGAGGAAGACGACCCAACGGAGGTGAGATGGACAGTTCCGCAAGGGGAAGATGGGATTTTTCGAAAGCCTGGCCAACGAGCAGTCCGCTGGAGATGAGAAAGGCACTGAGGGGGTGGAGGCGGAGCAGGACAAGTCTAGAACAGGATGAGGATTCGGATGATTTTCAAGATTAATAGAATTTTAATGAAGTCTCTGTAAATGTAAATTCTCTTCCAGAGTATATAAAGGAAATTCTGCCCGACATTCGTGACCCCTCTCCAGTGTGCATTCCAGCCACACAATCGCCAAACCACGACGCTCCCAAAAAATCAGAAATGGGGCACCGCATTTCCAAGATTTTGGCAACTCTAAGAACCTCTTTTTGGAAATGCGGCACCGCATTTCCAAACAGGGGAGGGACTAAATTTTTCCATTTCAATGTTGGCATAGTAAAAAGTAATCGGCCGATTGGAAATGCGGTGCCGCATTTCCAAAATTTCATTTGTCCACACGCCAGTTTTGGCCTCTCCCGCTCATTGCATGGATGCCACCACGCTTACAGAGGTCGAACAAGGAGGTCGAACAAGGAGGTCGAGATGGCGGAATTGAAAATGCGGTGCTGTAGTGTGAAAAGAAGGGGGCATATATCCCCTTCTGTCTAATCCTAATCTAGTTCTTAGTGCAAGGTCTTGTTGTTATCCTGGTTCTCCCACACAGGTTGGCTACATCCATGTTGTTTATGATCAGAGTTCATGAAGCCCTCATCCACGCCGCAGCGGAAGAGAAGACATGGATGGGACAAGTGAAGGTGTTTCCTGCATAGTGCAACAGGCCTGACTAGGGTTCTGTCTTGCACCAGCTTAGTTTTCATGCTGATATAGTCACTCAAACAGCTTACCAGTGGGTTAATGACAGCCTATGAGTTCACCATTTGCATGTAGCATCTACATTGAACCCCCTTTGTTGTCATGCAATCACCGAAAGTGCAAGGCAACATGTATCTACCATACAATGCAGGTCTGATATTTCTATCCAACTCATGGTCTTTCCTTTATCTCTCAACTGACCCTCCTCTCATCATTCTTTTGCTGAGCGGATCTCTCTTCTTCCCAATGTTTTATCTCCCTTTTCTGATGCAAGTGCCCATATTGGACCAGACAGCCCTTCTATCACCATTCCCAATTGACATGCATCATCTCTTATCCTCTCTACACCATTCTGGTTTGAAGACCAGACCACCACTCCATTTCATTTTCAAAAACCCTTTTTCCTCTCTATCACATGTCTCTATCCTTTTTCCCTTCTATCAAGAGCAAGTCCTAAATCTGCCCAAAAACGATTTTCTAAGTCACACCCAAAAAGGAAGCATCC
>JAKLZA010000241.1:0-16000 GCA_030704615.1 Takakia lepidozioides
GAAGGAGTTTCCACCATCATTTTTTGATGTGATGACACATCTGGTTGTTCATCTAGTGGATGAGTTGTACTTATGCGGGCCCGTAGCATCTCGTTGGATGTACCCCATGGAGCGGGCAATGAAAGATATGAAGGGCTACGTAAGAAACATGGCAAGGCCCGAGGGGAGCATGGCAGAAGGATACCAATTTGAAGAAGCATTGGGTTTTTGCACAGAGTATATGGCAGGATTTGATGGAAGTGTACGAAGGGTGTGGGATGCAGATGAGGCAGAATCTGTGGAACGTGAAGTTGTGGAAGGAAGTTCTAAAGCCCGAAAATTGAATGACCTGTGTGATATTGTACATGAGTACCATCCTCGTCTATCAGTCACGTTGGGGCAAGAAATCTACTTCATTGACATTCAGATTTCCAAGTTTTGGTCATTTATCATAAGTTGGCATATGGCGTCTTTTCAAATCTCTCACGCCACCTTTGTCAATCTCCTGGCTGACCCTCGGATTGTGACAGGATATATGAAGCAGAGTCCACACGGATAGAAGCCAGACGACGCTTGTTTCGTGAGGAGCAAGGGCTGGAAGGCATGAGCAATCCCACGACAATTCAGTACCCTCCTGATTTGCATCTTTGTCCTCCATTTGCTGTTTGGCTCCCTCAAGGTGTACGGGATCATCTCTCAATTCAATCAGATGGGCTTGATCCTACAACACGTGAGGAATTACTGGATCTTTCAAGGCCTCCATCATTTACTGCCCTGTCATTCAAGAGTATGACAACGTATGGTAACCATTATTGGGTTACATCCCCCGGCATGAACACAACAAGTATGGTGTCTTTTGATTGTGGAGTCTCATCTGTTTTCCAGCACCAGCCCATTACCAACAATTCAGGCAATGACATGGAGGAACCTACAAGATATGTGGGTCTTATAAGGGAGATTTTGCAAATTGACTATGGCCAAACACAGCCTATAGTGTTTTTGTGTTCGTGGGTACGGGCGAGTCGCGTGGGTCGTCAACCTATGTCAATGAAGCAGGATGATGCTGGCTTCACACTTGTCAATTTTAACCGTATGCTTCCACCTTCTGAGCAACCTTTTGTGTTTCCTGGCCAGGTTGATCAAGTGTTTTTTTTCTGATTGTGTGAAGGAGCCGGGGTGGAAAGTCGTCCTGGAGAAGAGCCCCCGAGCACGTAGAGTGGTCTGCGACATATCAATTGATAATGATGATGTGGCGGAAGCGGAAGGATTGTTAGCCCCACAAAGACTAGAGGAGACTCTGGTTGCTGATGGCCCAACATGCAGCCGAGCGGTACCGGTTACTCCAGAGCAGGTGGCCTCCTTGTACCTCCGAGCACCCCGTATACGTGGTGATGATGTTCAGCCAACCCTTGGACAAGATCAAGTCTATGATGAAGACAGTGATACATGTAGTGACCAGACATAGATGAGGATGATGAAGATTAGATATGCGCAATTTGTGCACTCCAGTTATAGACCATGCATGATAGTTTAAGGTGGTAACACTCCCTTCGCATTCCCATTAAGATATCATGCTTGGACACTGGATTTTATGATCAATTATGGAGTGCTTTCCTTTCAGCACCCTTTATTCATTTGTTGTTTCAATTGGCTTTGGACCAACCCGTGCTGGTACCATTGCCATGGGTTCTGCCTGCAATGTTTTCTTGCCATGGATTCGGCACACGCCACGAAAGGCCATCCAGACCATCCTCTGGAAATGCTCCAATGTTGTTTCAAACATCTCCACATTGCAGTGAGACTAGACCTCCAGCCAGCCGGCTTTCCCACATCAAATTGAAGGGGATCTGTAGATTATAGATAACGGCTGTTGCCTTCTCAATGTCTTTTCCAATCACCTCTGCAATGAACTGGGGTATAAGATCCTTCAAATCACAAGTTTGAGCATCACGCACAAGCCACTTACGGGGATAGAGTTTCCAATGCGAACCATTGGTTTTTTTATTGATAGCATTGTTGTAAAATACATGGACCAACATGGTCAATTTCGGGAATGACATATAGTACGCTTTCATGTACTATGTAAGCATGCAACTATGTACCAGTGACGTGGCTTGTTCGCCACTTAACCTGTTTGCCCATTCAGCCAGCTCCACATTGTCATGGATTTTGCATGCTGGATTGTGAGGCCATCCACACCGTCCTCTGGAAATGCTATCATGGGGTTTCAGCTATGTCCACATTTCCCTGGATTATGCCTACACGAAGCAAGGCCAACTGCATTCAGCACCCTCCACTTTATTATAGTATTGCAGCAACATTCAAAGCACTTCAATTTGTATCCATCGAAAACATCTAGGCTAGAAAAAGACATTGTTGCAGCAGAACTTAGGAAAGTACTTCTCCCCTTCCACTACACACGTGAAATGAAAGAAGCCAACCAACAGCATACCAGCCAAGAAAATATGAAACCAGCCAAGAAAAGAGCCAATATATGCAGTGAAGGTCGACACTAAATGAAACTTATCCAACACTTACATTAGAGGAGGGAAGCTAAGTCTTACCTCCATAAGCTTGCCCACATCAAATTTGGGAGCTTTCAGAATTTTTCCTTTCCGGTTGAATGAACTTGGCTACAAGATCCTTCAAATCACAAGTTTGAGCTTCACACACAATGAACTTGCAGGGATTGAGCTTCCAATGCGAACCAGGAGTCTTATATTGATAGCATTGTTGTAAAACACATGGACCAACAATGACAGTCTCTGGAATGACATATAGTACAGTAATGACATATAGTACAACATGCAGCTTCCAGTTGACCATCTACCCATGTAGGTTTCTTGTACCTATCCTTCCACAGGGAATCATAGGTAATGTGGAGCTTGAAATCCAGCCCTCTTGGATGAATCTGGACCCACACTCTATCCCTGCTCCTTCAGCTATCCATGCCTCTGACAGCCTACAATTCTACCAGCAAACACCCCAACCATACTGGTGTGGAGTTCTTCCCCAAAACACCCCAACCCTACTTATCACAATCTGAAATGCATCTGCTTCTCTCTGTAGTCCAACAGGCATTCGCCTTTTTGTCTCCATTGTCCCACCATTGGGATCGGAAAGTGTTCACCCCAAAGCTTCTCCTCACCTCTATTATATGTTTTTGGATACTTCCCTGCTGCCACACTGGCAGTAACTTGCCAAAGTCACTCCAAACCACCACAGATCTACCCAACGACCTAACTTACATAATTCAATATGCATCTTGCGGCCGAGTCTGATGAGAGGGCAACACAGGCTGAAATAGGTTGAAGAAGAAGGTGCCCTACCACATTGTCCTTGACCTGTCCTGACCCATGGAGGATTTGACCGATGACCTCTTGTGTGTGCTGCTTGTGTCTGTAGTCAGGTAATGTCGGATTGGTCTGTCAGATCGAACCACTACGGCGTAGATGAGTAGTCAGAGATTGAAACACGCTTGCTAAGACCAAGCTGACTCTCCCAAGAACGGCGAGCTCGCTTCTCCTCGTCTCGTCTCCTCCTCCTCTTCTCCTTCGTGCATCATTTGCTCAACGCCTCCCACGCCCCTGCATATCCTGCTATCATCGCGTTCCATCCCTCAGCTATGTGGTGTGGCGCAGGAGACAAAAAGACGCCAAGTCCCAGCCCTCCTTTCTGTTCACGATTACACTAATGGGCAACCTTATTAGCAAAAATTTTAACTTTTTTAAACTTAATGGGCAACCTTATTTGCATTATATGTGCCTTCAAAATGACACGTGTAGTGATGAAGTCGTATAAATAGAGCTCTGAAACCATCTTCAGTCATGGAGTCATAAGATTCCATGAAACGTCGTCCACGTGTAGTCAAACATATCACACTAGTCATATAAACCATCCCTGTCATCATGGTCAACAATGTTTGACCAATGCTCCCTAACTTTCCGGAGTCATGTAGTGATATCCATTACTACAAAGTCATAAAACTAAAACTGTAATGCATTTCAGCGCTCTGTAGTCATGTACCTAGTGCAGTTTTTATGACTCCGCCAAAGCCGTAGTCCTAAAAACGCTCATCTCTTGTAGTGAACCCCCCTTAAAATACCCGATCCAGGGACCAACAGTCCCTGGCGGGGTCCGTCGAATTACCCAGCGGTTAAGACTGATACCTCGCGGCCAGCGCTACGTGGCGAGGCGTGGCTGGCCCGCCGCCGGCGCGGGTCCAGCGGGTAATAGGCAGGCTCCGTCATCTCTGCCGCTCGTGTCATACCTGTGCGGGCCCAGCTATGGCGCCTGGTGCAGCCACGCAGGGCACCAGCGAGCGTACTTTGCTCCAGGGGTCAACTCCCCCCACAGCGTAGTTACGGCGTGAGCCCAGCCCCGTGAGCCTGGGAGCTGAGCTCACGCTTCAGGGAAGCATGAGCGGCACAAATCTGCTGGAGAAGCAAGTCCTATAGGCGAGGATTGCAGGAAGAGGGCCTATTACCGTGGACAAAACAAAGGGGGCCACCATGCACCATGTCTGCAATGCCTGCACAAAAAGAGGAATATGAAAATATGATTTGAGCTCAAAATGATTGACACACTTTATTTCAATTCACAGATAGACGCTTACAATGAATGGCATGTGCATTTGCCCTGGTTCTGCGAACGAAATGTATGTGTTTGTCCTAAATGCAAAGTCTTTACACGGTAACTTGGAAACCAGCATGGGAAGCGGGCATGACTCGTATGTGTTCAGAGAGAATTTGGCGGAGCCCTACGTGAGGTGTCCCGCTGCAGAATGGTGATTACTTCTCCGTAGCCTAGTGTGGCTTGGTGAATGAATTGGTCTCTCTTACCGTCGCAGCACATAATTACAAGGTATATGTAATATTGATGCTTGCAGGGGACCCACTTCCCTCTCATGCCGAGAGCGCCCTCACGCATCGTTACAAAATCCGGACAAGTGCACGTAGGGAAATTCCCCACGGTAACCTGATATTCTTTGCCATGAAGAACTGAGCCAATAGACAGCACGAGGTTTACTATTTCATGAGCAGAAACCATGAGCCATGAGCCATGAGCCGCATGAGCCGCATGAGCGGTGAGCCGAAGTCTAAGATACGCGGATTTCATGAGCGGACTCCTCCAAATTTGGAAATGCGGCAGATTAAACAAGTATTAAAATAATAGTTTTTTTTATTTGACCTTGCCGTTTTTGGACGTTCCAGATCATGTAATGCGGCAAAGATATGTCGTCAGTAACAAGTCCGCTCATGGTTTTTTAGATCCGCTCATGGAAATAAGTGACCGTGCAACGGGAAATCCAGTATACCACTGCAAAAGGACGTCGCATACTGGCCTGTATAGAGTATTCCGCGGTTTTACATGCCTTAACATTGGAATGAAGCTGACCCTTTTGCCGCGATTGAACCAATGGAGTCTGCACCAATACAGTCTGCAGTACTTCACAATTCTGTCTTCTTCGGGTATTCGGCGGGAAAGGTTTGCAACTGAACTGGGAAATAAGGTGCCGCATTAGGGTTCGCACGTGCGAAATTTCGGAGCGGTTTGGTGTTGGCGAAGGCCGCCTCTACCAGTACCTACGACGATACTTGGAAATGCGGCGCCGCATTTCCTTGTCGGAGGTCGAATGAGGAAAGCAAGTTTTCGGAAAGCAGAAAAACATGAACCCTCCAACATACAAAAATACATGCACGTGGAAACAAGTGAACGATATAGTAATATCTTAGTTCGAGCAAAACAGGTTACTGGTAGGCAAGACATATGTCGGACCTTTCTGTGGCCAGAGTCTGAGGTACTGGCAGCAGTACAGTTGTACTATCCGAAAAGGATGGGCGTACCATTGTATGTGGACCGCAAGCCAAGCTCACTGGTCCCCTGGATCCATATTCAGAAGAGTGTGAACCTCCTGGGGGCTCAACCCTGGTGCATGTATGAAGTGATGAGTTGTGGAATTACAACGGAGTCTCTTTAGGTACACGTAGTACAAATGCTTGCAAGGGCAGTATGATGCCCCCTTGTTCGCCATGATCTGGAAGTCGGTGCAATTGCAGGTGGGTAATTCTGAAATGGTGATGGTGTACACCTCATTGCGAACAGCTGAGCCCGCCGTGGCCATCTGATACACACGCCCGAATCCTGGTGGGGGCACTTCTGTCAAGCTCTGGATTGTACACTTCATCCGAAGTGCATTCCCCATCCTTGTCTCGTTCACTTTTGAGGGAGGTCGCCGCCTCTTTGGTTTCCCCCAACGGTGTGTAGGATGCTTAGAGCTGTCGTGTCCCATTGTTCTTGCTCTCACAGGGGTCGGTGGTGGAGGCTGTGGAAGCGGAAATGGTTCTCTGGGGACGTCAGTGCGCTGCACCATCCGAAATCCTGCGGCGGTAAGGGCGTCGGCCTCAACCTGACTCAGATCGCAGCCTGGTTCCACCGGCCACACCAGGGGAGCCTCTAGCATTGTTTGTATGCCGTACTTGGGCTTTCCATACACGCAAGTCATAATGTCGTGCCTGCAGAACCAGAACTGGGTGGTTGTCGCCTCCGCAAACTTTGCATGGACAAATCTTCTTGTAAAAGTAGGAGCAGGGACAGCCCCATCTGGATTCCTCCTTATCATCTCTAAACAACGTTGTCGTGTATCCACACGAATTGCGGAACACCTTCCTCGAAACGACGGCTTTATGCGAGCAATTCTCCACTGTGAGGCAGACACAGTCGTCTCCACAATGGCTTGGCCATACTGCATAACAGCGGGCGGAATCTGGGGCAAGGGAGCGGTGGGAATTTTTTGCACGAAATCCCCGGTTGAAGGCGACGTCGATCTGGAATTTCTTGGGCTTCCACTGCTGGAAGACACATTGTGCGGCAACATGACGGGACCTCGAGGTGCTGTCCGAATGTTCCTGTCGGATCTCCAGGAATCCTCTTAGCACCCGGGTTCCTCTTCAATCCTCCGCCTGACAGGGCGAGTCCGGACGTTCCCCTCTAGGTGTTCACCTCTGCGGTGCAGAGGCGTCCCTTTGATCTTCTCTCGCAATGCTGTCGCCCATTTCACTGGATTCTTGGACCTCGAAGCTGTTCGTACCAACAATTCCTCCCTGTCCGGCCCAAAGCCCCATTGTTTGCCGCTCAGGAACTTGTAGTACGTGGCTTGCTGCATGATTGCTCTGTCGATGTCCTCCGTTGTGGCCGTCACTACGTCCACCAGATGTGCGGCAGAAGACGCTCGCCAGGAGGAGTGGACCGATTCTGCCATATTCGTGTTCGGCATGTCCGTGTCGGAATCCAAGCACCGCTCCTAGAAGGACACAAACAATGGTGAGGGACCAATCGAAATGTCCGTAACAGAAAGACAAATGAACGAAATTGACAGCAGCGTACCTCCCGCATGTACTGTCCGAACTGTCGATACCGAAAATGCCACCACCCCAACCAGCTGTGCAATGCTCCCAGATTGGTTGTCTCCACTGCACCTGACGTGTTCCACCAAGCCTCGATGATAGCAAACTTAACCTCCGCGTCATCAAATGTGGGTGCATCCTTCCACGCCGTACAAAGGACACGGTGTTCAGCCTGGAATGAGCTAGCAACAAATTTGGTAGTGTAGTGGGATAGACTCTGCATCCAATGGAATCCACATGATCTCTCTTTCCCCTCCATTGGAACATTGGGGTCCTCACCGTACACACGCCGCACCGCTGCCCAGTTGGCCTGAGCGTTGTCTGCCATGAATCCCCTGAAATTGGGCTCTGGCAATCCCGCCCTTGCCATCTGCTCGTTTATGCCCTCCCACAGATGCATCTCGGACTGTGTGTCCTCCCCTTTCATCTCGCAGATTGCAATCGTCATGAGCCTCTTGGAGTGATAGTCATAAACATGCGCACCCATAGTCACCCACTGATGGTTTGTAATTCGCTTGATGTGATCAAACATCACCCAAGCATTCGACAAGTTTCCAGTTGTCATGCGAGTGACCAAGTCGACTCCACTCCCAGGCCCACACGTCGACATTTTGAAAATGTAACAACGATTGAATTTGCTGCCTTGCCCTGGAAACCTGCTACCTTGGATGTAGTCATATCCAGTCATTCGTTTCACCTCCAGGATTGAGTACATGTCCGACCCCCTGCCGAACTCCTGCTTGCAAGATACGATGTGATTCCGCACATTCGGACTACAAACGTGCGAGACGGACTCCAAGAGGTCACGCATCTCGTCTTCGGTCAAGGGCTCTCGGTCGGAACCATCGTCAGACATGATTTTGCCAAGAGCAATCTTGTGGGCTGCCTTCAGCTGAATCTGCTTTGGTCTGGCTCCGGGGCTCAATTTCACCTCCTCTTTTATGATGTCGTGTGCTTCCTGCACAGCCTCACGCATGTTGCCTCTCGCCAAGGGGTGGCAGTGGACCCCAACGTGTATGCAAGCTCTAGTCAAGTCCGGGAGCAAATGGATTACGTAATATTGCTTGGCTCTGCACATGGACATGCACGTCGGTGGTTCTTTACAATGTGCACACTTGAAAGAACCCGCAGGAGCTTGGCTGGAGACAATGAATGGATGATGCGTTGTGCCAGTCCAATCCGTCTCGTTTCTCCGCCCTCCTTTGGAGAGAAAGTGGAAGCAGGTGGGATTGAGGCACCTCAGCTTCCCCGCACAGAGGACATATCGTACACGAACACCATCAGCAATTTTCGTGCTACTGGTCTTCGTCACACACCAGGGGTGTCCGTCATGCTTTCGATCCATGTCTGTTAACATCCCGGAGGCTTTGTTTGACAAAGAAACAGGTGGAAACTCGAAGATGACATTGCCATCGACTTCGGGAGGCAGAAACGTTACCTTTCTGACTGGGAATTTGGCATAGTCGAGAGCAGCCAGCTCGGAGCGAGAACCATCGAGGTGATGTTGTCGTAGGAGCTGCACAATGGACCGGGTTGGAGTTATGCTCGAGGGCACATTCGTAGCACCGACAGAGACGTCCATGCCGGATTTGAACGACCGTGTGGAGGACATGGGTACCTCAATGCAATCATCTTCCTCGTCGGAAATGTCGAATACGTCCACACGAGAAGCTATGGAGGGTCTTGACGGTCCAGGTCGGGAATGATTATCGTTGCATACCTCTCTGTTGGCAGTGGCCGCCTCTTGGTTTCCGGACTCCTTTGTGGATGGTGTGGGCAGCGACTGATTCGGAAAGGGAATGGGCATTCCCACAGCTCGGTACAGGATGGTGTCTGATGGGGGAACGTGCCATTCGATTCCGCAACCTCCGTCGTTACCTAGCACGACAATGGTCTCGTCAACCTGTCCAGGAACATCCTTCCTTTCTTCTTCCAAATAAACTGTGCCCGGTTTGAGCTTGAATTTGGAACAAAGGTAAGTTTCAGTCACTCTGCAAAGTCCTCCCTCGTTTGGGATCCAGGCTCTCCCAAGTTGCGGAGGACAGCAAACTATAGCGTAGGAATTCGGAGCCATCGAACACCGCACGGAGTTGGCAAGTGCGAGGTTCAGTATAGCGACAGACCAAGGCTCACAGGCACCATGCGGAGTCCATCGACGATTGGAAGTCGCACATTGAAGTGGAAAGTATTGTTTCAAGCTACATGCATGAAGGTGGGAGGTTTGATTCCATAGCCAGTAAGTATGACAATGATGGCCGATTCGGCGACGAAATAACATCTCCTGACAGTTTCTCCTGAGGGTGGATCCAGCAGTATTCTCGGTGCAGACAGGAACGTTCGCACTGACAAGTGCCAGGACTGTTAGTTAAAACGGTCAGACAACCAAGTTGTGCTCATCAAGACTGGCCGCAATGTTGTTTCGGAACAATGCAACCCATTGAGGTTCCAGATTTCCCGTCCCGAGTGATTCTTTCGATTGCTGGTGGACGGAAATACGGCGCCGCATTTCCGTATTGCTTCTTGGTCATGCACCAGAGCGACGGAAATGCGGCACCCAGTTTCCGTCCAGGGGAAACCTTTATACTCTCCAGAACGGAAATGCGGTAACACATTTCCATCCAGCAAGCACGGTATGTGAAGGTGGAACGGAAATGCGGTACCGCATTTCCGTTCTGATTGAGAATTATGAACAACGGGAACAGAAATGCGGCACCGCATTTCCGTCCGAGTCGCACTTTTCCGACATTCCAGAACGGAAATGCGGCGCCGCATTTCCATTTTGTATCTGATGCATGGAGCTGAGGGATAGAAATGCTGCTGCAACACATTTCCGTCCTTAAAAGACATTCATACTCTCCATAACGGAAATGCGGTACCGCATTTCCATCCAACAAGCACGGTATGTGAAGGTGGAACGGAAATGCGGTACCGCATTTCCGTTCTGATTGAGAATTATGAACAACGGGAACAGAAATGCGGCACCGCATTTCTGTCGAGTCGCACTTTCCGACATTCCAGAACGGAAATGCGGCGCCGCATTTCCATTTTGTATCTGATGCATGGAGCCGAGTGCGATTCCGACCGCTTGAGACAGCGCAATTCCGACCGCTTGAGACATTCATACTATCCAGAACGGAAATGCGGTACCGCATTTCCGTTCTGACTGAAAATCGTGAACCATCGGAACTGAAATGCGGCAGCGCATTTCCATCCGAGTCGCACCTCCCAACATTCCAGAACGGAAATGCGGCACCGCATTTCCGTTCTGATGAAATATCCTGAAACATCGGAACTGAAATGCGGTACCGCATTTCCGTCGGAGTCGCACCTTCCGACATTCCAAAACGGAAATGCGGCGCCGCATTTCCGTTTTGTATGTGAGGCATGGAGCTGTGGAACGAAAATGCGGCACAGCATTTCCGCCAGCGTCAGACGTTAATACTCTACAGAACGGAAATGCGGTACCGCATTTCCGTTCTGACTGAAAATCGTGCGCAACGGGAACAGAAATGCGGCACCGCATTTCCGTCCGAGTCGCACCTTCCGACATTCTAGAACGGAAATGCGGCGCCGCATTTCCGTTTTGTATATGGGGCCTGGAGCTGTGCTACGGAAATGTGTTGCCGCATTTCCATCCATGTGAGACCTTCAAACTTTCCAGACCGGAAATGCGGCACCGCATTTCTGTCCAGGTGAGACCTCTATACTTTCCCGAACGGAAATGTGGCACGGCATTTCCGTTCATCAACTAACGTATGTGAAGGGGGAACGGAAATGCGGTACCGCATTTCCGTTCACATTGAAAATCATGAACCACGGGAACTGAAATGTTGTGCCTCATTTCCGTCCGAATCGCACCTTTCGACATTCCAGAACGGAAATGCGGCGCCGCATTTCCCTTTTGTATCTCATACATGGAGCTGTGGGACGGAAATGCGGCACCGTATTTCCGTTCAACAACTAAGGTATGTGAAGGTGGAACGGAAATGCGGTGCCGCATTTTCTTCCAACAAGTACGGATGTGTAGCTTCGTGATGGTACTTAACGGAAATGCGGCGCCGCATTCGCATTTTCACTCCAACTCATCAGACGCTGGGACGGAAATGCCTTGAAATGTGAACACGTGGAGCAACGGAATTGCTGCACATGTCGGCACTCTATCTGACTGAAGGGGCATGAGGCGGCGCGGCCTGACCGTTGGATAATGATGTTTGTTTTTCGGACGGCAGGCGTACCCTGAACGATTCGAATTTCGTAATGACGCAAACTCCACGAGGAGACACTTTCGTCCAACCCTTTCGAACCCAAGTGGTGCATCACCGCCGTTTCATCTACTTTTGTCGTGTCTCCTCAGTCACCCCTCTCGCGCCCTTTCCATCTGCACTCTTTGCCCCTTTTCCCTCTCTCTGTTCTTCTTATGCTCGAACCTGAGAGGGGGGGAGTTCGTGCACCAGACAGGAGACCTCGTCGCAAGCTCCGGAAATTATACTTCGGACGTAGGCCAATGCCGAAGGGGAGGAAGCAGATGCGTCTACAGGAGGAGATTGCCATCTCCGAGCAGCAGGCCACTCAGGCAACCCAGCCACCAGTGAGAGCTCCATGCGATCGGGCTGCGCGCAGCTGATCGAGCACCGAACCCCCCATTTTGCTTCTGTAATTCTTAGACTGAATGCTAGGAGACTTGAATGCAGAACATGTTTGCATGCCTAACAGGAAAGGTGGACGTGCTGGAGGGATCGCAGGAATCCGAAGAGCCGCAGGAAGAGTCCGAGGAGCTAGCTGCAGCACGTACACCCACCCGATCCCCGAGCGCGGGTATTCCTGCCGGGCCTAGCCCTGTGCGATTCAAAGACGCGGCTTCGAAGGGCAAGTTCAAAGCCCCAGAGATCGACTCGCGTTCTTCGGTCATGGAGAATCGCCAGCAGGGGTCGGGCCCTTCTCCAGCAAAGTCGAAGAAGAAGCAGCCCGTCCCTCTACTGGCTTCTGAACCGGCTCAGGCCGATTCACCCCCCCAACGCGAATGAAGCAGCAGGGTAAAAGACAGATTCAATTGCAGCAGACACCTTCACCTGCAAGGATGAGGAAGCAGAAGGCAATCAGGGCGACGGCCGAACAATCTCCCGCAAAACCGCTTCCACGAGCTGAAGCTCAGTTCCTGGAGGATTTCCCGCCTGCAGATGTTGGGGCCGACTCTGCTGCAGCGAAGGCAATGGGATCGACCGTTTTTCTCGATTTGGTACCGGAGGAGGGTGCTGCCGCTGAACGTTCGCAGCAAGACCTCACCACCGATGAGCAAGCAGGCCCGGAGGAGGCCTCTGCAATGGCAGAATTGCCCGCAGACAGGCCCCAGAGTGCAGCTCCAGTTGAGGATGCTCCAGCTGCTCAGCCACTACCGGCACCTACAGACATGTCTCCGGAGGATTTCAAAAGTGCAGCGGATAAAATGTTGGAGGAGACACACAGTAGCATTGGCAGAGTTCTGGGCAGCAGGGTATTCCAGCGGACTCTTCGAATCCCACTCTGTCGCATGGTCTCCCTTCCCATCGTCAGGCAGGCCCTTCCCGGAGATGTGGATAAGCTCAAGTTCGCATTTCGAGAAGGGTACCGTCTGGGATCGGCAGCGTTTTACGTTTCCATTGAGAATGAGGACGGCGAAACTCGTGGACCCACTGCCGATGAATTGTCAACGTGGGATACCCACTGGCACACTCGCAACGACGAATTCGAGGCGACGCTGAAGGGTGATCCAGACTTCGGCCATATGTCGGGTAAAATGTTCTTTGTGTGGGACGGGAATCACCGACTTCTCGCCTGGTGGGAGTACATCAAGCAGAACCATGCCAAGCACATTGGCTGGCATTACATGGTGGAGTGTGTCATCCTCAAGGTGAAGGCGGCAGACTCCTCCCTGCTCAAGAATGCCATGGCGGACCTCAACTCGTAAGATACTCATACCCTCCCTAGCACGTTCGAAATGCGGTGCCGCATTTCGGTTTCCATTCTGGTTTGTTTCCGTGCTTCCGTGTACTGAACTGGAGAGTGTGCCTTGCAGGGTCACTGAGAATGCGTACGTGCATACCCACATGGCACATATGCTGTACAGGGTGAGGAAAACTGGTCTCACTGATCCGCAGATGTTTGCGGAAATGCTGGAGCCCGAGCTCATTCAGAAAGCCGTTGCAAAAACAGACCGGACATGGTATCGTCTCACTATGGATGGAATGGTGGAGGTGATATACGAAGTAAGTCGTCCTCCAATTTCCCTCTGCTCATCCTTCCCCAATTTCCAGTAATCTTTCCACATGAATCGAATGTAACGCTTCTGCATGTTTTTGTTGGCAGTCAAACATCAAGCTGGATTTGGCCCATGCCAAACGCTTCTTCATGGAAAGTGAGGGGCAGGTCAAAACGTTGCAGTCATTGACTGAGCACTTGAAGGAAGCCGGTGTCAAGTCCAGAACCAAATACAAGTCAAAGCTTGTGAAGCTGGTGGCAATTGCAGATCCGGCACTTGGAAAGGACTTCATCCCCGAGATTGCAAAACACTATTCTCGGGCCATGCAGCCGACCATGCAATTGGAGAAACTGCATCACCTCTCAACGGCATGTGTGGAGGCGAAAGAGAAGGTGAGGTTTCAATGCACTGAAGTTCCTTCCTAGCAATAGCCACTCTCTTCCAGCTCCTGACATTGGATCGGAAATGGCAGACACGGTGGCTGTCGATCTGGAATGCATCCGAGAGCATAAGGACAATGTGGTCTTTTCCACTGGAAGTTTCCGACCCTGCAGTGGATGTGTGGCTCAACCGTATGACTTGGTGGTTCCAGGTAATTCAAGGTACTTCCCCAGATTTGCTTTTCTGAAATGAATTCCCTGAACTGCTACGTGACAATGCATTTGGGAATCGCAGGTAATGTCGAATGCGAAGGAGCAAGTCGTAATGCACACAAATTCGTTCGGCTTGTACGTCAAATGGGATGGAACACAGACATTGGAAGACTACGTGACACGTTTCAGATGTGCGTACAAGGACAACCTTTTCGCCAGAGAGCTACAGACAGCAAGAAGGAGCGTGGAGTTTACACATCAGGAGGGAGCGGGGAAAGCTGCAATGCGAATTGTTTACAGGTGAAGCACAGCTGCCCTTGTATGCGAAGCCTGGTTACGAGGTTTGTCTCGGAAATGCGGCACCGCATTCGCATTTTATGTTTTCGGTGGCACTCTGCGAGTAGGTTGGTCTCAACTTTTGCTCACGCATGCTGACTGCCTTGCAGGTATATGAAATACGTGCTCCTTCAGACAGGGGCCCTGGCTCAAGAGCCCCCGTTCTTCATGGCTTGGACCGTGGCGGGCCCAAGCTGTGTCTACACACCCGAGATGCAGAAACAATGGCATCCCGCGCATCTCGTTGGATGCCCGTGGTACCTGGACATGTCTGGCGGTATTGTTGACGAGTCTGAGAAAGATCTGCACGCCTTGGCAGAAGAGAAGAGAAAGGAAAGACGTGTCCCTGCTGGGCCAAAGTCGGCAAAGGAATCTGCTGCTCTGGAAGAATCCAGAAAGGCAGCTGAGATGGCACAAAAGACGGTGGATGCAGCTGTGCAGGCCCAACAGAAGGGGTCGAAGAAGAGGACTCGCCAGCAAGGAGCAGCTGTTGTGACACCCGCCAAAACGAAGAAGCAGAAACAGCCTGTTCAGGAAGAGGGTGAGGAAGAGGACTCCGATGGAGACTTTGCAACCAGCCCACCCCCCCAAACGCAGGCTGCCTCCCCTGTGCCCACCGTTGTCACGAGAGGCACGAGAACTGGCTCGGCAAAGAAGGCACTCTTCAACCCCCCAGGGGGGCACCCTTTCGAGCCGGTGGAAATGAAGAGGCCGAAAGTGGCTCCTAAACAGTAGTCCGTGTGTAAATGAGAGTTTCTTGGCGGCTTTGGATGGACGGGCAGCCAAGTTGGCATACATGAAGACCATGGAGGGTCTGAAGGGCAGAGCACTGAAGAAGGCGACTGCCGAAGAGCCTTCCGACACCCCAGGATTTCAGAATATGGTCTCGTTCTTTGAGAGGGTGTGTGCAGACAAGGATTGTAGGAGGGGCGGAAATGCCACCGAGTGGTCTTGCGATATGATCATCTTGGATATTCCGGACGGAGAGCCTGTGGAAGGACTGCAAGCTTTGCCATCTTGGAACAGGTACTCGGAGGACTTTTGGAAGAAAGGATTCGGGCTTGCCCGCATGGTGTTGGACGACAGAGGCTGTGTGGTTGTCCTGGCGAGCAGAGGAAAAAACACTCAGACAGGAATTGTGAAGTGGACCCGCAAGAGCGCCGTCCCGATTCTGAAAAAGAAGTGGACGTACATCAACACATTGGGCCTTCGGTCGGAAGGGAAGAAGGTCATTACGACACTGGCACTCGTCCATTCATTTGCTTGGGTGTTTTCAAATGCGGTGCCGCATTCGGTTTCTAATCGTTCCCCCCTGTGTATGCAGACGAAGCAGTTCGATGCATACTGCTTTGTGAAGGAGAACTCCACCTTTGCTTTCCGGAAGGAGGGAGGAAAGGTTGACCCGAACTGCGACCCCCTCGATTACGACGTTCTGTTCAACAACGTTCCCA
>JAKLZA010000242.1:0-24626 GCA_030704615.1 Takakia lepidozioides
TGGGAGTCAGGCGCGCGCATCAAAGCGAGTAACTATGACTTGAAGGGGAGTTTACCGAATTGAGGTGCGCGACAGTTTTTGGACGTTCCAGATCATGTAATGCGGCGAAGATATGTCGTCAGTAACAAGTCCGCTTGTCGCACACCTCAGTTCGGTAAACTCCCCTTCAAGTCATAGTTACTCGCTTTGATGCGCGCGCCTGACTCCCAACCTGGCCGCCGGGCCAACTTGGAGTTTCGGCTGCTCACCGGGACATAACGGTCCCCTTCCGCTTCCCTCTAAACCCTCCACCTATTTGGGACTAGGAGAATTCCCTTTGGTAGATGGCAGTCCGGAACAGCTCCCCACTCTTTGGTCGCTTTCCGGCTCGCTCGCTTACTCACTAGTTTTTGGTCACCAACGGGCTTGCACCGTTCTCGGGGTTACTACTCCCTATATATACTTCTGTAGCTGTCCGCGGGGGTTTCATAACCAGCCATGCCATTTTATGGCGAACCACCACGAAAACCCTCGACTCCCGGTGGTGAGTCGCGGTGAGTCTTGGCCCACTCACCGCGGCCCCAATGGACCGTGATGAGTCCCAAGACTCCCCACGACTCCCACCTCGAGGTCTCCACCCCATGGTGAGTCCTATGCCACCCCCACTAAGTCCCACTAAGCTACCACCACCCCTTGTGGAGCCACCTCCACCGCAACCCGGTGTGCGGGGCTCCACCTAGTGAGCGCCTCCGCCTCCTTGAGTGCCTTGGGCACTCAAGGGTGCTTCAGCCCCCCATACCTATCGCTGCCGCTGCCCCCACCACAGGGGCAGCCCCTCATGTGTCCCGACCCCCTGCCCTCAAGGCAAAGGGCCGCGACACACACCCCTACCAACAGGGAGTCGATGTCCTCATCGACTTGTCCATTTTGTAGAAACGAACATCCAAGTTGTGGCGTCCCACATCAAGGAGTTTGTTTCCGTACCATGGCGTCCCATGGCAAAGAACCAAACCCCACACTTGACTCCACTCTCCACTAGCTAGTTCGGCCGACTTCCTCCAAGTCCCGGCCAAGGGTGGAGCCTCTCCAGCTCCTCCCAGTGCACTCTTCTTGGCCTACTTCAAGGCCAAGGAACGATCCTCCCCGAGGATCGAATCGCCTTACTGCAACAACATTGCTTGCGATCGCTCATGATGCCGCTTTTGGCATCACCTTGAGCAAGGGTTCACCTGGAACCCTCTTTGACTAGGAAGATAACCTTGAACCAACCGTGCGCCCCAATCACTACAATTGGGTCCGCCTTGGAATGCTGGCCTGAGGTACGGGAACACGCCGAAGCCGCACTACGACTTCGTCCCGAGGCTACACGATTATAGTACGTGAACGGAAGCACGTAGCTTCCGCGTTAGCCCGCACTACAAGGCAACCCCCTCGGTAGCGCAGTTATAGTACGCGCACGCGCCAGGTGCGCACTAGCACTTGAACTCCCAAATAAGGCGCAAGTTTCCTTGCCCCTTGGATGGGAGTCACCCGATTTCGGCACTGCGCAAACACACGATTAACCCAATTTACCTCTCCCACTTTTGTAAGCTAGCATGCATTCTACACACCAGCCAACCACACCATGCATCACCATTCCAAACACAATAGGACGCACAATATTTGGAACCCATTTCCTTTATCACAAATTTTTGTACAATACAAGTTTTTGCAATCGGATTCCTGAGCTAGCTAAACCGGGCTAAGCATGCATTTCCTCCCCCACGCTCCAAGGTTGATGTCCCCATCAACGCTTCTTCCGCTTTTGAGGTCGCCCTTCGAACGCTGCAACTGCCTCGGATGCGTTTCCCATTTCTGAGGCACGCACCCAAGATGCCTCCACAAGATGATAGCCCTTCCATTTGACGAGATACTCCGTTTCTCGGTTCTTGAACCTCCTCGACTTAAGTATTGCCTCCACCTCGTACTCGGGTTCATTTTCATGATCCAACAGCATAGGTGGCGGACGCAACACTTGCTGCCGATTCGGACGTGCTTCATCTTTGAAGTAAGGCTTCAAAAGGGAGACATGGAATACTGGGTGCACCTTGCTGTTTGCTGGCAGCTCCAATTCATACACATCCTCATTCATAACCCTCCGAATGCGAAAGGGACCCGCATACGGAGGTACGAACTTCGGACTCATTTCCGGAGGTAGTCGAAAATTCTTGATGTTCAACCAGACCTCTGTGCCTGCCTCAAACTTCACTTCCCTCCGCTTCCGATTCGCCTGCCTTTCATACCGTTTCCTAGCTTTGGCAATGTTGTACTTTGCGAGCTTCAACAAACGCTCGCGTTCTTCCAGTACCGCCGCTACTGCCGGTTCCTCAACGTCCTGGGCGGCCCAACTTGTCGGCACCAGAGGTGCTTTTCCATAGACCAACACAAAAGGGGAAACTCCCGTCGCGGAGTGTTCTGTGTTATTATAACAGAACTCTGCCGCGTCTAAGTGTTCCATCCAGTCTGATTGGTCTGCCGACACGTAATTCCGCAAGAATTGCTTCACTACGGAATTCACTCTTTCCGTTTGGCCGTCCGTCGTAGGTCGGAAGGCGGTGCTCATCTTCAGCCTCGTCCCCATCTTCTTCCAAAGTGCTCTCCAGAATTTACTCGTAAACTTTGGGTCGCGGTCCGAGACAATATCCTTCGGGACTCCATGATGCTTTAAGACGTGGGCGAAGTAAAGTCGCCCTGTCTCCTGCGCAGTTGCCGTCTCCTTGGTGGGGATGAAATGGGCCATTTTACTGAACCTATCTACCACCACCATGATTGCATCGAATCCTTTTGACAGCGGCATAGCAGTCATGAAATCCATCGAGACGCTTTCCCAAGTCCCCTCTGGAATCGGCAAGGGTTGTAACAGCCCCGCTTGCTTTTTATACTCGCTCCGGTTTTGTTGGCATGTGGTGCATGTCTTGACATACTCCTCTGCCTCCTCCCTCAGTTTGGGCCAGAAATACTCTTTCTTCAAGAGTGCCGCAGTGCGCTTGGCTCCACCGTGGCCCGCAAGCGGGCTATCATGGCATTCTCTCAAGAGACTATCCCTGATCCCTCCCTTTGGCACATAGAGACGTTTTTGCTTATACCGGAGCAGTCCGTTTTGCAAGTGGAACTGCGATTTAACCCCCATTCTCAAGTTCTGCATCACGCACTTTGCCAGCTCATCCTTCCGGCAAGCCTTCCGGATCTTCCTTTGGAGCGCCGTCTCGCCCTTGTACACCAACAAGAGCTGCTGCTTTCTACTTAAAGCATCGGCCACCACATTGTCCCGTCCCGGTTTGTACTGGATATCCACGTCGAACACTGCCAAAGTATCTTGCCACCTAAGTTGTTTTGGGGACAACTTGGGCTGCGTGGCAAAATACTTCACCGTGACATTGTCCGTGAACACCTTCACTGGGTTGGAACCAACATAGTGGCGCCAGAGTTCAAGGCAATGTACCACCGCCTTCATCTCTTTTTCGTGCGTCGGCCACCGTCGCTCCACTTCATTCAGTTTCTTACTTTCGTAAGCCACTGGACGTCCATCTTGCATAAGTACACCCCCAATTGCGAAGTCCGATGCATCTGTATGAATCTCAAACGGACGATCGAACTCCGGGATTTTCAAGACTGGAGCTTCCGTCATCCGCTGCTTCAATTCAGCAAAAGCTTGGCCACAAAATGTGTTCCATACCCAGACTTTGGATTTACACAGAAGGTCCGACAGCGGCCCCGCGATCTTGGCGAAATTTCTCACATACTTCCGGTAATAGGAGGCGAGTCCTAGGAAGGATCGCACTCCCGGGACCGAAGTCGGAGGCTCCCAGTCCAAGATCGCCCTCACCTTTCTGTCATCCATTTTGATCCCATCCTGTGTAATCACGTGCCCCAAGAACTCCACTTTTGTGACCCCGAATTCGCACTTTGAAGCTTTGGCATACAGCTTCCCTTCTCGCAATTTTTGGAACACCCTTTTGAGGTGCTCCAGGTGCTCCTCCTTTGTTTTCGAGTACACCAAGATGTCGTCGATGTACACGATCACAAAGTCATCCAACCACTCCTGGAAAAGGCTGTTCATCAGCGTGCTAAATGTCGCTGGTGCATTGGTGAGCCCAAAAGGCATCACCAAGAACTCATATGAACCATACCTTGTCCTGCACGCGGTCTTCTCCTCATCTCCTTCCGCCACCCGAATTTGGTGATAGCCGGAGCGCAAGTCGATCCGGCTGAAATACTTCGCTCCTGCCAACCGATCGAAGAGGTCGTCGATCCTTGGCAAAGGGTACCGGTTTTTGATAGTCACCTTATTCAGAGCCCTGTAATCGACACACATCCGCAGCGTCCCATCCTTCTTGTCTGCAAATAGCACCGGGGCTCCGTAAGGTGACTTACTCGGCCGGATGTACCCCTTTGACATTAGATCTTTGAGCTGAGTCTTCAGCTCGACCAACTCTTTGTGGCTCAACCGGTAGGGCGCCTTGGCAGGCGGTTCCGATCCCGGTATCACCTCAATTTTGTGGTCAACTCCTCTTCGCGGTGGCAAGCCGCTTGGTAAATCCTCCGGCATCACATCCTGGTATTTCTCCAAAATCCCCTTGATCCAATCTGGGCTCGGCTCCCCATCGCCTTCTCCTTTCACTTCTCTAATGTAAAGCAAAAACTGGGACTCGTGTGTCTCCTCCACGGCCCACTCCTTTGCTGATAGAAGGTTTATTCGCCCTCCCACGGATTTGGGCGTTTCCGACACTCGTAAAACCTCGCCACCATTCCCACATGGCAGCGTGACTACTCTCTTGCGGCCATCTATGACCGCTCCGGATTTGCTCAAAAAGGTCATTCCCAAAATGAGATCCACTCCATCGATCTCGCAGATAGTGAAGTTCTCACGTCCCTCCCAACTCCCCAGTTGAAGAGGAACATCAAACGCCAACCTTGTCGCCAACTGAGGTTCTCCTTTGGCAGAGCGCACCTCAATAGAGGCCCCCACGTCACTTGTCGGGAGTCCCAACTTTCGCGCCGCCGCCGGCGTCATGAAGGAGTGCGACGCTCCTGTGTCCACCAACAACGACACATTAGTTCCGGATATTATCCCATCCACGAACAATAACTGACTCCCTTTTCGTAAGGCGCCAGTTTCCTGATACAACTCACAAGAAAATTTGCCTACCTTGCAAGTCCTGGCGACCACCGCTTCCACCAAGCGACTGATGGTATCTTCCGACAGCTCCGTGGTCGCCCGAGTCATGTTCAATTGCCGGGGCTTCGTGCACTTCTTGGCCATGTGCCCGGGCTCCCCGCAATTGAAACACACTCCATCAAAGGTCGCCTTCTGTCCGCCATAAGTCGCTCCACCCGCTTTTCCTTTCGAAGCACCGGGTGCCGCCTTGACGTGTGAAGGACCTCCCTTCGATTTCCACGTGCCATTTTCGCCGCGTGGCCTATCCCACTTCTTTTCCGGTCGGGAGGAGTCACCTTCCCGCCGGGTCTTCTTGTGGTTCAGCTCCGTACGGCCTTGTCTCTCACCCCTAGGGACATCCGAGAAACATTCAGCTCTCTCAATTGCCTCGTTCAAAGTCTTGGGTGGCTTCTCCTCCAACTTCCGCCTAGCCCATGGGGCCAGTCCCGCCACAAAGTTGAAGACCATTTCTGGTTCTGCCATGTCCGCGACTTCGAGCAACAGCACATTGAAAGCCTGGACATACCCCCGAATGTCATCTGTTTGCTTCAAATTCCTCATCTTGTCCCGGGCAAGCCAGGATGCGTTGAGGGGCACAAACTGTCTCTTCATCAATTCCTTGAACTCACTCCAGTTCAAGGTTTCCGGGCTTGGGCCTCGGTCGTGAAGGCGTTTCTGCCACCATTGTTGAGCATAGCCCCTCAAATAGGTGGGAGCCACTTCCACCCGATCCTCGTCACTCAACTTGGCCGCCCGGAAGTACTGCTCTAGCTCCAGGAGCCAGGTGTTGAGTGCCTTCCGGTTTCGAACGCCCTCGAAGGTGCCGGGTTCCTTAGGCTTCACCTTAAACTTTGCCTTGGTGGAAGTGGCATTAGCCGCCTTCAACACGTCTTTCAACGTCCCGCCAAACTGCGCCAACAACCCTTCCCAAAAGGCTGCCGGCATGGGAGGCATCTCTTGGTTTGTCGGAGCTCTCAAAGATTCCTCGGGCTCCGACTCCTCGGATTCCTCCCGCTCCTGAGCGGCCTCGTTTTCGGAAACATTAATCGCTTCCTCAAACGGCCGCCTCGTGACACGTCGCCCCCATCGGGCTCACCGGGATCATCATCTTTTGGGCCGTTCCGCTTTCGCTTCGGCTTGCCCGACCCCATGATGAGGCCAATCCCAAGGACGATCGCGTACTGAACTCTAAGCTCTGATACCAAGTGTCGCACACCTCAGTTCGGTAAACTCCCCTTCAAGTCATAGTTACTCGCTTTGATGCGCGCGCCTGACTCCCAACCTGGCCGCCGGGCCAACTTGGAGTTTCGGCTGCTCACCGGGACATAACGGTCCCCTTCCGCTTCCCTCTAAACCCTCCACCTATTTGGGACTAGGAGAATTCCCTTTGGTAGATGGCAGTCCGGAACAGCTCCCCACTCTTTGGTCGCTTTCCGGCTCGCTCGCTTACTCACTAGTTTTTGGTCACCAACGGGCTTGCACCGTTCTCGGGGTTACTACTCCCTATATATACTTCTGTAGCTGTCCGCGGGGGTTTCATAACCAGCCATGCCATTTTATGGCGAACCACCACGAAAACCCTCGACTCCCGGTGGTGAGTCGCGGTGAGTCTTGGCCCACTCACCGCGGCCCCAATGGACCGTGATGAGTCCCAAGACTCCCCACGACTCCCACCTCGAGGTCTCCACCCCATGGTGAGTCCTATGCCACCCCACTAAGTCCCACTAAGCTACCACCACCCCTTGTGGAGCCACCTCCACCGCAACCCGGTGTGCGGGGCTCCACCTAGTGAGCGCCTCCGCCTCCTTGAGTGCCTTGGGCACTCAAGGGTGCTTCAGCCCCCCATACCTATCGCTGCCGCTGCCCCCACCACAGGGGCAGCCCCTCATGTGTCCCGACCCCCTGCCCTCAAGGCAAAGGGCCGCGACACCATACCTATCGCTGCCGCTGCCCCCACCACAGGGGCAGCCCCTCATGTGTCCCGACCCCCTGCCCGGGGCCGCGACATCAATACTTGGTTCCATCGATTGGCTCAATCTACTGTTTTGATTGGTATTAATTTGTTTATGCTCTTCGTTCGGCTGCTGTTTTTGGATTGATATATCGATGGATGTTTGAGATTATCTATCTTTGTCTGACTTTGGATTTTGCTTGAACAGTGGGATGACGATGGTTGATCCATTCGGCATTGAACAGTTTGTATTCCCAACACTTTTTGCTTATATCTGTGATCATCCGGAGGGTTGTAAGGTAACATTTTCACTCATTAATTATAGTCTTCAACTATCTAAAAACAAGTCACATGCACCAGACAGCCTATAGGGAGTGTTTTGACTACTTTTTTGTTGAGTGATACATGAATGCTTTGTGGTTAATACAGATTACAGGGACTTTTGACACAAACAAATGCCAGAGGCCATGTAGCTTATGTTTATGTGTCAAGGAGAACATGAGTGACACGATGCTACCAATTATGTACCCGACAGAATCAACAATGAAGTCACTTGTTGAAACGACGAATGAGAACAGTGAAACCTTGAAGCAATATTCTGTACATTCGGTTGAGGTATGTAAGTCTTTAAATGTGGCTGTCACCTTCCTTGACGGGTTTCTGGTTGGCTGGCTATTATGTAACTAATGACAGTGTTTATCTTGCAGTGTGCACTTTGGGGTTTCAGCGGAGGTAGGACAAAGATTGGAAATCCTTACAAATGCATTCATGTTGATATTATGCACCAATCAGATCTGGGGGTTTTTAAGACTCTAGTCGACATTCTCCGGATGTTGGCAGAGGTGGGTGTGGCCCATAATCAAACTTTACCAGAGTTGGATCATCGCCTTTTGGTTATTCGAAGGACTGCTCGTTATCAATCCTTTCGGATACCTGGAACAGACAAGGGTGGCTACTTTAGATCCAATGCTAATTTTGCAGCCTTTGAACATCGAGCTATAATGCAGGTTATTGTTCTGTGTATGGTGGGTTTGTATGCTGACACGCATATTTCAGCCATTGTCAAGTTTCTTGAGTGGTATCAGTTGGCCTGTCATAAATGCGAGTATTCAGAGGCTTCATTGGCAGAGATGGAAGCCCTCCTGCGTGTGACAATCTCATCCTTCAAGAACAACCTAGTAGAATATCAAAAATCCTCTTTCAACTTGGTCAAAATCCATGCTATGACGCATTTCAGCGACTCAATTAGACGTTCAGGTTCACCTTTCGAGTACAACACAAACATGTATGAGCACATGCACATCAACTTGATGAAAGCTGCCTATCGAACCAGCAATCGACGCGATTTTACTGGTCAGATTTTGAAGCACAACTCACGCTTGCAAGCCTATCGTCGAAAGGCCGGAGAGTTGGAGGCATTTGAAACAACTACCGAGAAAGTCACAGCTTTAGATCAGGCAGTCCATGTTATGCCGAATTTTTTGGAAGCAAACCATTTCTTCGTCAACAAGTACAAGTTTTAGTTGCTTTCCTATGAGTTGCTTTCCTTCTCCTAAAGTTGTTTCCATTTCTACAGGTTTGCCTCCTTCCTATGTGTGTGTTTCCATGCCAAAATCTCCTATGAGTTGCTTTCCTTCTCCTAAAGCTGTTTCCATTTCTACAGGTTTGCCTCCTTCCTATGTGTGTGTTTCCATGCCAAAATCCTAAGAAAATTGATTATAGGCCTTTGAGATGAATGGAAAAGACAGTTTCTATGCCAATTACAGTTCTTCTTTCGTCTTGAATTGCATTCCTCACCAATCTGGAGCTGCTTTCTTTGGGAACAGGAGAGGACGATTGCGATGTAGACAGCGTGCATAGTGACATGAGCGCGGAAGTATCGCAGAAGTTGCTGCTCTTCTCAGGGAACGATTACCACTAACGATTACGTTAGCCTTATGTATCTTAGATCCCCCTATTTGATGACTTGTATTCTGCAGCAACATTGGGTAAATGCTATGTCAGGTATGCCATGCCTTGTGTTTGTGTGGGGAGATTGTCAAAGAGAGGGGGTATGCAAAAAAAAAAAAAAGGCCCAGTCCTAAAGATTATTGCCAATTTATGTTCTCTTTGTTTATGGTTGTACCCAATTACACACCCTGTCACCTAAATGAGATTGAAGAGTCATGTTACAAGCTAGCGGCTGCATTGGTGTCTAACTCTGCAAGGGCATAAGATATAAGGCCTTACCACTGGGGTGGGTTCAGGATTGCTTACTCTATCCATCTGCATTTGCTGCCAACATGGTGGTGATTGCCAGTGTGGCTCCCAACCTGGTGCAAGGGCAGGAGAGTGTGATGGCCATATTTCAGACTCTATAACACGTCAATCATAGATCAGGTGCGTATTGCACAAAAGGAAAGCAATTCTGAAGTGTATGTTTACAAGCACAATGATATGGCCCACCTGCACTTGATGTTGTAAGTCTACCCTTCTTCTCGGCACAATGTTTATGCTTGCTTGTCTCTGGTTTGCATCAGTCAGAAGTCTGACCTACTTTTTAATATTAAGAAACATATACTGGGGCATGGATTATGTTGTCTGTCTTATGATACACAAACAAAGTGAGTAATTTTGTGGTGTTGTTAAAAGACAGGTCCAACTGCTGCAAGCAGGAGCGTAAGGTGGTGGTCACAGACAGGTGTGTTGCAAGGCTCTCTCTCTTTCCCTTTCTCTTTACCTCTTGCTCACTTCCTTGTTCTGCTACCAGTTGTGTCATTGAGGCCTGGTATTATGTGATTCACACAGACAATAGCATTGCGGTAGCCACAAGTTCGTAAGCTGGGCCTACCATCATTATCAGAGCTGGCCAAACTACGAAGTCCTCCCCAGACAAGGCCCTTGGAAAGGGAGGCTGTTGAAATGATGGGTCCGGAGGCCCTCCTTGTGGTATGTGAGGGATTTGCTATTCTATCAACTATCAGCCATCAGTCATCAGCCATCAGTGTGACGTGGATGCGGAATCGGCGGCCACGTGGCAATATAATATTTTTTCTTGGGCTGCCCGTAATTGTATGCTTGGATTTGCGAGAAACAATAATGAAAAATGACATGGGATTGTACTGACACACCACCTTTGGCTGCCGAAGGTGGAGGCTGAGCGGGAGAACATAAAGATAAAAATGAAATAAATGAATGTCGAAGGAAAAAAAAAAAAAAAAACACAACAACAACAACAACAACATGAGATATGGACTTCTAACGTTGAAGAATTCTGCACAAACGTGGAAGAATTCTACATGTTTTTTAGCCATTTAATCTCTAGCTTGGATTATCGTATCCTACGGAAATATCCAGGGATGCCGGTGAAAAATATATATATTTGTTGGACCTAAGTTGAACAAAGGTGGCTCTTCTGTCCTTGTATAAGACACTTTTCGCTTTTTGGAATGTGATCAATTTCAAACTCTAATTGTTTTTTTTCGGGCAGGTTCGTTGGGCAGATTGAAATGTTCTTGTTCACCTTTGTTGACCTTCGTCACTGATGGAATTGCGTTGGTAACTGACAGAATAGGAGCTCTCTGGTATGTGATAGAGCCCCTCAGAAGTAAAGACGAGAAGGGCCAAAGTGAAAAGAGAAATTTGAAATTTGAAGAAGTATGCATACTGGCAGGTGTGGTTCCTTTTAGAGTAGGGCTGGTAAACTCTATGACACCTCTTATTTTGACAGTAAAGGGAGGTAGGCTCAGACATTCGGCAAGCATTGAATAGTTGACTGGTCTTGTGCTGTATTTTAAGCTTACCGTCCTATTGCATGTATTTGAGTTTAGATCAAAAATAGCATTTGCTGGAGACAAATCTCCATCCCTCAATTGGAACAAGAGGAGGTGTTTAGATTTTCTTGCATTTCACCTTTGAAGTGATTTTCTTCATTGTTATCGCTACAGCTCACTATATTGTGCTTAAGTCGACAGCAAGCAGGGGGGCTGCTATTTCATGAGCGGCATGAGCATGAGCGGAAAAAAAAAAAGCATGAGCAGACCATTGTGAGTCCACGGAAATAGGGTTAGGAGGCACGGAAATAGGGTCATGTGAAGTTGGAATGTGGCACCAGTGGACTTGAAATGCAACATTTTATTGCAAATTTTGTGGCAAGCCACGTCTATACAAGTGTGTTCTAACTGTCATAGCCGGAATGGGCACTACTTTCCTACACCCTCCGAGGAGCTTGCCCCACCTTCTTCCTCATCCCCCTCATCCCCCTCATCCTCCGAGCTCTGTGATGCATCAGTTCCACTATGCCTCTCAAAAATCCCGTCCTCTCCTTGGGGGACTGTCCACCTCACCTCCTGGGAATCTTCTGCGTCTTCTCCCCCACTTTCCTCAGCAAAATCCAAGACAAATCTACGAGCCCGACGGGCTCTAATAGCTGCTGCCTCCTCCCTCATCTTCATTTTCTTGAGGCTTGCCTCGTCTAAAATCTGCTGTACACGACTAGGTTCGGAACACCTCCTAATGGACACCGAAGCAAGCCGGGCAGCATAAGTAGGAAGGATGTACTCCCTTTCTGGACTAGGCATGAAATCCCCCCTGGCAAAAAAATGCACGTTCCTCCTGCCCATGAACTCCGGTGTAGACGTCCCTCCGGCAGTACTTGGCATCCTACAGTAAGAACAAATCCACTTCAAGAATGTCAATACCAGCACAACCAGAAAGGGTTTTCAATGAAATAAGAGAGCGGAGGGAGGTGCCTCACGAAATCTGGAGGCAACTTACAATGCCACCACTCACTCGTAAACCGGGGGCTCCTCGGCCTCGATCCCAACTTCCTCCCCCTGCTCCTTCTCGGATTTTTCCTCATCCTCCGAGGATGCCTCTTCCTCTTTCGGCAGACGTTCAGCCGCTGCAAGTTCCGAGTTGTGGAGGGCAGTATCTGGCTCGAAGGCGAACACATGCCTGTCGGACAACGTCCCTGCCCACATTGAAGCACCTGAGGAACAAAGCGGGCGGTTAATAGCTTGCGGCATGCAATTGCAATCGGGCCAGGGGACAAACTGAGCACGTGAAGGCTTACCCGTGCCGCATGTGAGGTCCAGAATCCGCCCTTGGACATCCGAGCACGTCTCCATGAGGGTTTGGATGAAAGCAGGGCTCCGGGTCCGGCTGTACCGCCACGGTTTGCCTGTCTTTGTGTCCTTCGGCATACTGGAGTGGGGCACATAGTTGTAGAGGACATCGTAGGTTACAGGGTCCACAGCGGCATCAACAAGATGACCGTCGTTGCAGAATTTGAACGTAGACTCTCTCTTCACAAAGCAATATGCCTCAAACACCAATGTCTGCACATCCAACAAAGAAGGGATCAACTCCAGGGTCTACTTAACATACACCACAATATGAAGTGAATGCAATAGATTGATAACTTACACTTTGGCCCTCTGTTTGCAACCCCTGTGTACTGATGCAGAACCATTTTATGAGGAGGACCGGGGTGACACTTTTTGGTGTCCACCTTGCCACCGCATTCTCTGTGGTCTTCCCTCTCGTGGCAAGGACAACCACACATCCACCGTCATCCAGAAGCATCCCCGCCAGCCCAAACCCGGCTTTCCAGTAGTCCTCAGTAAACCTGTTCCAGGTGGGCACACCATCCAGGCCCTCCAGCAGCTCCCCATCTGGAATGTCGAGGAGAATCATGTCGCAAGCTCTCTCCACCTCAACCCCCCCCCGAGTGCTCTTGCAATCCGTGCTCACAGCCGTGAAGAGTTCCATCATGGCTTCAAAACCAGGGGTGTCTTTAGGCTCTGTACCGCCAGCCCTCTTCTTGGCTTTCCCCTTCTGCTCCGCCAGAGACTTGCTGTGTGCCACCTTCTTTGCCCTGGCAGCGAGAGCGTCAAGGAAGCTCTCATTGACGCATTGGATGATGGTTGGAGGTTCTAGCTTTGGCCTGTGCGTAAACGTCACCGCCGAATACCGTCGTGTAGGCTCACCCTCAAATGCCAACTTCTTGGCAGAGCCAGTCCCACTCCGAACTGACTTGGGAACCCGGACGACCGGTGACTGGGTAGGAGCAACAGCAGTCGCATGACCTTGAACAAAGTCGTCGTCCGAGTCACTCTCTTGGGTCCCCTCCTGCGCCTCCTCCGATGCCCCGATGGTTTTCTTCTTTTTGGGTGTTACTGCACTCACCTGTTTCCTTGTCCTTTTCCTTTGGCCTTTACTCTTCTCATGCAATTTCTCATGAATTCCTGCCTGAGCAAGCTCTGCCGCTTTCCTGGAGTTCGCAAGCGCTTTTGCCTCTTTTGCACCCAACGGAGGCAACGGAGCCCGGTTTCGTCGGAATTCAGCATCCAGCTTCAATTGAAACTCGGATGGGTCGAGCGAGCCGGACGGAAGGTCCACATACCAAGGGCAATCACGCAAATGTTCCAGATGCGACTCCTTCACAATATCGTCAGTGTACATGGAGTCAGCCCCAGGGTTCCTCCATGCCAGGAAGAATGGTGGCTCGAAAGACAGATGACCTTTCTCCAAAAGGGAGAACTTGCAGTACCTGCATTCATGAAAAACACAATGAGGTCCCTGAAATGCATATTCGGCACCATTTTCCCAGGTTGGGGCGGATGTGAGTGGGCCTAGAAATGGAAAAATGGCACCGAATTTCGGTTTTCGGTGACTGCCACCTAGGGACTTAGCCATCTTGGGAGCCCTGAACTGGAAATTCGGCGCCATTTTTCCCGGTTTGGCCCGAAGATGGCTAAGTCCCAGAACCGCAATAGGGCCTAGAACTGGAAAAATGGCGCCGAATTTCCAGTTCAGGGCCAGCCACCCTAGGGACTTAGCCCGAAAATGGCTAAGTCTTTGAACGGCAATAGGGCCTAGAACTGGAAAAATGGCGAAGAATTTCCAGTTCAGGGCCAGCCACCCTAGGGACTTAGCCCGAAAATGGCTACGTCCCTGAACGGCAATAGGGCCTAGAACTGGAAAATGGCGCCGAATTTCCACTTCAGGGCCAGCCACCCTAGGGACTTAGCCTGAAAATGGCTAAGTCCCTGAACGGCAATAGGGCCCGGAACTGGAAAATGGCGCCGAATTTCCAGTTCAGGGCCAGCCAGTCTAGGGACTTAGCCCGAAAATGGCTAAGTCCCTAAACGGCAATAGGGCCTAGAACTGGAAAATGGCGCCGAATTTCCAGTTCCGGGCCAGCCAGTCTAGGGACTTAGCCCGAAAATGGCCAAGTCCCTGAACGGCAATAGGGCCTAGAACTGGAAAATGGCGCCGAATTTCCAGTTCAGGGCCAGCCAGTCTAGGGACTTAGCCATTTTCGGAGCCCTGACTGGAAATTCGGCGCCTTTTCCCTAACACCACATGAGGCCTCTAACATCCTGAAATGCAAGGACTTGAAATAAAGGCAGCGCGTATGTACCTGTACAGAAGGCGCATTGCTGCTTTGTCCGCGTTCGGCTGGTCGGTGAACTCGTGGCTCCGGCGAGCATCTGCTATCTCCCGAAAGAATAGGTTGGTTTTGTAGAGCAGAAAGTACCTCGTCACATAATCGCGTAGGCTCTCTGCTGCAAAAGATATCTCCATCTTGAACTGATGTGCTTGTGTGTCCAACTGCTCTTGCGCATTCGTCGTCACCTGTGGAGATTCTCCATCAGATCGCTTTCCTGAAAAAATACAATGAATCCACCCCCTACTAGAGTAGAAGCCCCAAACGAAGCGTGGGGAAGTACCTGAAACCACCATGTCATGCGGTTCATCCACATGTTGAATGTGGGGTCAGAGAGTTTGTCCGGTTTGGGGAAGCTCCACATGTCCCTGGTACTTTGGGAACCATTCCAGATTTGGAGTCACCGGGTCTGTCCAACTGTAGTGTGAATGCAGGGGAGTGAACATTACATATGTTTACCATTACGACCTGCATCACTATGACGGGAGTGCCCGTCATCCCAACTGCAGAAAGGATGTATCCCTTCATGTAGGTAATTTCATGAGCGCACTGAGCTTATGCTTTGCCAGGAGAAAATGGCTAAGTCATGACGGTACACATTTTCATCCATGCGATGAACGTTTTCATCACTGGTTCTTGACCTAAAAGATCGCGGGTTGAGAAAAACGAAGAGGAAGATGACGGATGGCTCGTAGCGGCTGTTGCAAGCAGTGGTGTCGGCAGGGCAGCCTGTGTTAGGAGGTTGTACCTGCGCGGTGGGATCTTGCTTGGCTTAGGAAGTGGCATTAAGACGCCTCTGCTTGGTATTCTGTGTAGAAAGAAGCGGTGCCGCCTCTCTCGTAGTGATGATCAATTCCAAGAGATAGAAGCATGTAAGGAAAGCGGCGCACCACCACTGCCGCCAGTGCCTTGAAGATGATAGTTATGGGCAGATGAGCAAGCAAGGAAAAGGCCAGCTGCTGAAAGCACAGGGAAGAGAGTCTGGGCACAATCAATGGGGGGAGGTAAAGCATGTGGAGTGCTGGCTGTATGGTATCTCAGGTTCTTTGTCATCAAGCTTCTAGCTGCTTTGTGTCTCCTTGTTATAGGACCAGGCCAATTCGTGAGGAAGAATTGCATAGCGTAATCTGGTTGTCAGGCCCCGGGATGGTCCAAGTGAAGAAGGGGAGCCATCATGGCGTCATAAGGTCTGGAATCAAGACAAAGAGTAAGGGTTGAAGTGGCTGCTGACGGGCGATGGCAAGGTGCCACCTTGACAGGCAGACCCGCCGCTTCACTAGTGGATAAAAACAGATAAGTCTATGAACAGTGGCCCTTTTTTGGTGAACTTAGAAATTGCTTTGGTAGATTTAGGACTGCCATCTTGGCAGAAGAGAAAAGGTGGAGACATGTGACAAGAAAAAGTTTTTGAAATGGGAATGGAGACTCTGGACTTCAGACCAGAACGTGGAAAGGATGGATGCACCTGATGTTGTGATGACAGTGAGAGAAATAAGTGAAGAGAGAGAGAGAGAGAGAGAGAGAGAGAGAGAGAGAGAGAGAGAGAGAGAGAGAAAGAGAGAGAGCATGTTCGTCACTGAATTCAGAATGGTCACTATTGTCTTCATTCTTGCATTCTGATTCAGTGTCATAAACCTGGACACCATGCTGCCGTGTGTAGTGATAACCTGGAACCAATGTAGATCTGGCTTGTTTGTTTGGAGAGATCAATGATGGTTAGCCGGAGCTGCAAAAAACATGGAAAGGATAAGGTGATTTCAGTATGGGATCAGGATCTGAACAACTGCGTTCCACAGTTGAAGGGAAAAGAGGGATGTTGGGGTATTTGAGTTGAAGTCTGACAAAAGAGATGAGAGCTGTTTGAGCGATGGGTCATTGGAAAAGGGGACAAGAGAGAGAGAAAGAGAGAGAGACTGATGGATGGGATGGTTGTGTCTCGAGAGACCAAGGATGACTTCAAGGCTGGCTGCACTGGATGCCTAGCAGAGTGTGCATTTACATTACATGACAGATCTGCTGCTGTGAAATAGTGGGGAACCTGGGGACATAGACAGAGATAGAGAAACAGACAAAAGGGGAAAAGAAAGAGAGAGAGTGAAAAATGGGATTTGGGTAAGGAGAGAGCTGCAATTCAAAAGGGCTGTTGGGGGGTTGGCCAATTTGGGGAGATGAGATGAAGAAAACCTGAAACCTGAAGGAAACCAGTGCCCCTGCAGACCATGAAGATCTGAGCTGCCTCCTCCTAAATCTGTGTCACCACTACAAAAAGGGGATTTCCGACCTGTCACTGCTCAAGTGGGCTTCACATAAAGGATCGTGTTTACCGCTGCCATTGGGCTGATTTGCATCACTGAACACATAGCACCAGCATAGCTGGTGCTGTACCTGCAGGTAGGGGATGTTGTGTAAAAGGAAGAACCAAGAGTGAACAACAAATTGACTCCCCATCCATGTCTTCTCTTCCGCTGCGGCGTGGATGAGGATTGCTTGAACTCTGATCACGAAGGAGCTGAGGGAAACCCACAGCCAAGTGACGACAGTTGGACAGATTAGAAGAACGTTTCTTTCCTTTTGCTCCGCTTAGAATGGAGGGGAGCACAATTAGAATTATACAGAAGGGGATTCACGCCCCTTCTTTTCACACTACACAACCACCCAGCATATTCGTAAGCGCCAAACACCACAAAAAGGAGTTGTTGCCACCACAATTTGGTTAAGAATGTATCACCTTTTCTGTTGCATCCACACAGGATGTGGCTAGACGATGGAGCTTCTCCAATGTCATCGTGGGCTTCAGGGCGCGAGAGTAGTGCTTCCCCACCTCCACCAGAAAGTCGGCACCAAGGGCGGGATCAGCTATGGCCACGTACGTTACCAATGGACACCATTAAACAGGAGAGTAGACAAAGGGTTCAAACATACTTCGATAGGTTGAACCGGTTATTTATAAGAAGTGGGGCGTCTGATTTGGAACAGAGGCGTAGATTTGCAGCAGGTTTGAGACCAGAAATAGCAAGAGTAATGCTGGACAGGCGCTTCCTTGATGTAGAGGAAGCACTTGACACAGCCATTGAGATTGAAAGGGGCCTGGGAAAGTTAGGGGAAATACCTCTAGAGCCATTGGAAGGAGATGATACAGATGAGTCAGTTGTGTTTGTTAACCCTCTGGACAGAAGACTTGATCAGCTGAACACTACCCTACAGAAGTACTTTGATAGGGGACCAGTCATAGGAGAAAGCTCGGGATCTAGAACACCACCTCGTGTTCGCCTTTGTAATGTTTGTCACAAAGAAGGTCACATAGCTGCATATTGTCCTGAAGGAAGAACCCCAGCTAAGTGTGACAAATGTCACCGGTTCGGGCATTCCACAGAAATGTGTGGTGTAAGATGCAACTTTTGCAAGCTACTCGGGCATACGAAGAGTGAGTGCAGTAGAAATCTTGACCAAACTATGATGGGAACTCCGGGAACTAACTTTGTAGATGTGTTCTATGATGATGAGGATGATGTACTCGCAGAGATGACAGATCTGATGTCACAAAATAGTATCAATGAAGTCAGACTTCCAAGGACACGCATACCTATCCAGAGTCCGATTGTTGAACCTACAGGGTCACCAGAAAGGAATAGTGAGAGCAGTGAACAGCCAAGCAAGACAAAGAGTGAAATCTACCCAAAGAACAATTTCAAGAATGCTATAGAAGGAGGTACGAAATCCAGAATCTTGAACCACTTCTACAAAGGGAGAATATCGTTGTCGCCCATGGACCTGATCATGACTGTGCCCGGAGAGCTAGACAAATTGAAAGGGCTGGTCAAAGTGGTGGAAAGAGCAATGGTCCAACAAAGGGAGACAACTCACAGTGTAGAAGTTGTGAAGGATGTACCAAGGCCTTTGTACTCAGCACACGCTGAGCCCACGATCTCGTATGCTTATACTGGTAAGGTAAAAGCGCTTCATGTAATGATTACAATGGGAGATTACCAAGTATTAGGCCAGATTAACACTGGTGCCATGCTTTCTGTAATATCAGCTAGTACAGTCAGGGATCTTGGTTTGATGGGATCTGTCATTACTAGTAAGGATGTGAATTACAGAGTAGCCTCAGGTGCTCTTGAGACTGCAATGGGCAGACTTGAGGACATCAAGGTCAAAGTAGGAGAACTGACCAATCGTTTGTCCTTTATGGTGGTGAACACGGATACATATCACATGCTGCTGGGATTAGACTTTCTCAAAAAGTTTGGCGCTGTAGTGGACACCGAAGCTGAAACAATTTGCGTACGCTATGGGCCAGGAAAGGATTTTGCTCACTTCCCTTTGCACACCATCAATTATAATGAGCCTGCAGTTACCAAAACAGCCTACCATAGAGGGGTCGAGAGTAGAATGAGATATGCAAGCAGTACGTCAGCAGGTAATGTCTTAACCCTGACGTCAGATGAACAGTACCTAGGCTTGTGGGAGAAGAAAAGAAAACCTGAGGAAGAATATGAGGACACGGAGGAAGCATCCTCAGGTTCTGACACCTCTAAATCTGATAAAGATGAGGAGATGGGAGGCTCTGAGGAGAGTAAGGAGGTAGAAACAGCACTGAGGGATGTTGAGGAAATAATAGACGATGTCAACCTAGGGGAGGACTTGTTCGAGGACCAAGGGATGTCTGAACTCCTCCAGGAAGAGACCCATAAGAGCATGGCTGCTGCCATAATACAAGAAGCTTACCAGAAAGCTTGGAATGGTGAACTAGGGAACAACAACCTAGAAATAGAGGATGACTTCCATGATTGGAATCAGGTTGTCACACAAGAGGAAGGACAGAGAATGGCTAACTTTGTAAGCCAGGTGGAGGGAATGAATTGGGAACCCAGTCAAGAGGAAGAAATGGAGAGTCGTTGGAGAAGTCTGAAATCCAGACTGCACATCAACCCAGAACTGGCCCCAAAACATAGGATAGAGCTGGAGCAAGAGCTGAAAGCAAACCAGGAATGCTTTGCTCTTAGCAAGGTTGACTTGGGATACTGCAGAGAGGTGGAACACACAATTGACACACAAGGTTTTCCCCCTTGCAGAAGTCGTCCCAGCCGCCTATCAGAATGGGAGGAAGACGAGGTCCAAGGACAAATTGAGACTTTGATCTCACAAGGCAAGATGAGAGAGAGTAGTTCAGAATGGTCGTGTCCAGTTACCCTTCCACCAAAAAAGGATGGATCCAAGCGGTTTTGTGGTGATTTTAGGCCAGTAAACCGTTTAACCAGAAGGGACTCTTACCCTATGCCATTAATTCAGGATGTTTTAAACCAGTTGGGGAAAGCCAAGTGTTTCTGCGCTGGATTTACAATCTGGTTTTTGGCAGATCAAAATGGACGACCGAGACATAGGCAAAACAGCAGTGATCACAAAGAAGGGATTGTATGAATGGCTAGTCATGCCATTCGGGCTAAAAAATGCCACTGCTACCTTTCAGAGAACGATGAATAGGGTGCTCAAGGAAGAAATCAAAGATTGCGCTAAAGTTTTTGTAGATGACGTCAATATCCATAGCAAGGACTGGGGAGATCACGTGGGACATATAAAGAGAGTATTGAGCAAGGTTAGAAAGGCCAATCTTAGGCTCAATCCGGACAAGTGTTACTTTGCCAACTTACAGTTGGTATTCCTTGGGCATGTGATCTCTGAAGAGGGAACGTGGCCTGATCCAGATAAGATAGCTGCTATTGAAAGGTTTCCCTTGCCAAAAAACCACACTGCTCTCAAAAGCTACTTAGGCATGACAGGGTACTATAGGCCCTATGTCAAAGGATATGCTGGAGTGGCAGTACCGTTGTTCACTCTAACCAAGAAGGATGTGAAGTTTATCTGGAGTGCAGAGGCACAAAACGCCTTTTCTGCCTTACAGGTGAAGTTGGTAACTGCTCCCATCCTGGCAAGACCAGATTTCTCAAGACCGTTCGTCTTGGATGTTGATTGGTCCATCAAAGGAGTAGGGGCAGTCTTGTCACAAAAGGAGTATAAAAAGGAGAGGGTCATTGCATACGCCAGTAAGGTACTAACTGATGCTCAGCGCAAATATCACCCTATGGAAGGTGAATGCTATGCCCTGGTATGGGGAGTATTACACTTTCGGCAGTACCTGTATGGAACCCCTTTTGTAATCAGGACTGATCACAAACCACTGGAGTGGTTGGCAACGGTAAGTGACGCATATGGACGCAGGGGTAGATGGATCATGATGTTACAAGATTTTGAGTTTAAAACAGAGCAGGTGCTAGGCATGCTAACGTAGATGCACTAAGCAGGTATCCAGTGGGACCAACAGAGGAAACCGAGGAAATCGAGGTATACTCTACTTCTCTGTACAGTCAGAAAAGAGAAGGGAGAAAGAGGGATGGAGCCTATCTTCTTAAGCTAGCTTGGGATAGGGGTGCCATCAATGCTTCGTTATTTCAATTTAAGGAGGGTAAGGAGGAGTTGAGAGAAGAAGCTCATAGGCAAGTAGGGTATAGCAGTGAAAAAGGGGAGATGATTTGCAAAAGAGAAGAGTACTATGCATGTGTATGGGGCCTTTGGCACTACAAGAAAATACTGTTGGGAAGTCATTTTTCTTTGGAAACAGATCTAGATCCATATTGGTGGCTGTACTCAGAGCACCACATAGGCATAGACTTACTTGGTGACTTTTCATTTGAGTTCGTTCCGGGCATGGTAAGATCTTCCACAGGTAGAATGTTGACCAAGGATCATGGCATATTAAAGGGAGAACTGAAACCAGGCATAATGCCAGATGGAGAAGGAAAGAGGGTGACTTTTGCTGCACAGACTTTTGCTACAAAAAAAACAAGGAAAGGGTATTGATCAATCAAGCTCTGTCAATCTGGTAAGGGAGGGTTTTTGGAAGGATAAGGGTGCAGGAGGGATAGAGGCTACTGCAATCAGCAACAAGGAAAGGGAGCATCTGATGCCCTCTTGTCCCACCATCCATGTGATTACCCGAGGATCTCGTGCTCGTGATAAGGAGCTAAGCGAGGTACATCCAGCCTGTGAACTTGTGGAAGAGAGGTCGAACAATGAAAAGGGAAGCTTGCAAGAGACACCATTCCTTCAACACTTGACAAGCACTCCAACAACAAGAAGAACGCGGGTGACTTCCTCATCAGAATGCCCAGCCAAGGAAAACATGGGGGGTGAGTGTTCCACCAAGACGTTTTGTTCTTCAGACAGTGATGGAAAGATGGGGGAAAAGCTCTCTCATCAGCTCTGACCATCATACAGCAGCTGTTAAAGAGGAAAGGCAACCTGATGTGTTTGATGATGTGGAAGTCATGCACCTCTTATGTTTTGGAGAAGTCAATGACTACCTGACAAAAGAGGAGAGCACGAGAGCCAAGAGGCGGGCAAGGCAGTACTCCTATCTCAAAGGTGAGGTCTACTTTGATGGAAGGGTAGTTCCACCAAGAACTGACAGAGGGGCAATAATCACTGAAGTACATGAAGCCACTGGCCACTTTGGAGTCAGAAGAACTCAAGAGGAGATCTGCCGACGTTATTTCTGGCATGATAGAACAAAAACTCATCAGGCAAGTACTCAAGGGCTGTGGTAAATGTCAGATGGCCAAACAGAACGGAGTGTTGCGCTCAGGTAGCTCAAACTTCACAGCATTCCAGTAGTAGATCTGTTTTTCAGAGTTGCAATTGACACGGCAGGACCATTACCTATAACCAGCAGGGGCAATCAGTACTTTCTGGTGGCAATCGATCACTTCTCAAAATGGATAGAAGCTGCACCAGTGGCAGATCATATAGCAGCCCTTGCTGCCCGCTTTCTTGAGAAAGAAGTAATTGACAGGTATAGCTGCCCACATACGTTGCTCACTGACAATGGCACAGAGTGGGGAGGTGAGTTTGAAGATACATGCCACGAATACGGTATAAAGAGGGAGCATAGCGCCCCCTACTGGCCTCAATGTAACGGTATGGTGGAAAGGGTCATTAAGTCCTCTCAAACAGAGCATCACCACCCTAGGAGTTGGAAACGACACTGAGTGGGATCAGAATCTCTATAAGGCCCTGTTTGGTTACAGAATGGGTGTCCATGCTTCCACTGGATTCTCACCTTTTCAGGTACTTACTGGTAGAATTCCAAGGCTGGGAATTGACAACAGGTTGCATTTTCTTACAACACACCAGTAAATAAATTCTGATGGATCTGTAGCAGAGGTCACACTTATGATGCAGCAGAAAATCCAGCTTCTCACAGAGATGAAGGCAAAGCTGCGAAAAAATGTGAAGAAAGGGCAGCGTCAGCAGGCAAGGATTATGAAAGGAGGCATCAAAATGGGCATACCTACTGCAAGTTGATGGAAAACAGCAAGGTTATGATGTTGAGGCCTGGAAAGAGATCTTCCATGACATCTCCATGGGAGGCCTTATGACTTTTTTGGGGTAACAAAGATGCAGGAAACACCACAAGGACAGGGGAAGCTGCACGCAGATGCAGGCTAAGAGATGGGGCAAACAAGGAATGGATAAGAAGTAGGAGGGACTTGAAACCCTTCATACCACCAGTGTGTGATCAGCCAGTGAAGGTGGTCAGTGAGGACCCTCACACTTAAAAAGGGAGACACACTACATATGTAGTGTGAATGCAGGGGAGTGAACATTACATATGTTTACCATTACGACCTGCATCACTATGACGGGAGTGCCCGTCATCCCAACTGCAGAAAGGATGTATCCCTTCATGTAGGTAATTTCATGAGCGCACTGAGCTTATGCTTTGCCAGGAGAAAATGGCTAAGTCATGACGGTACACATTTTCATCCATGCGATGAACGTTTTCATCACTGGTTCTTGACCTAAAAGATCGCGGGTTGAGAAAAACGAAGAGGAAGATGACGGATGGCTCGTAGCGGCTGTTGCAAGCAGTGGGTGTCGGCAGGGCAGCCTGTGTTAGAGGTTGTACCTGCGCGGTGGGATCTTGCTTGGCTTAGGAAGTGGCATTAAGACGCCTCTGCTTGGTATTCTGTGTAGAAAGAAGCGGTGCCGCCTCTCTCGTAGTGATGATCAATTCCAAGAGATAGAAGCATGTAAGGAAAGCGGCGCACCACCACTGCCGCCCAGTGCCTTGAAGATGATAGTTATGGGCAGATGAGCAAGCAAGGAAAAGGCCAGCTGCTGAAAGCACAGGGAAAAGAGAGTCTGGCACAATCAATGGGGGGAGGTAAAGCATGTGGAGTGCTGGCTGTATGGTATCTCAGGTTCTCTGTCATCAAGCTTCTAGCTGCCTTTGTGTCTCCTGTTATAGGACCAGGCCAATTCGTGAGGAAGAATTGCATAGCGTAATCTGGTTGTCAGGCCCCGGGACCCGGATGGTCAAGTGAAGAAGGGGAGCCATCATGGCGTCATAAGGTCTGGAATCAAGACAAAGAGTAAGGGTTGAAGTGGCTGCTGACGGGCGATGGCAAGGTGCCACCTTGACATGCAGACCCGCCGCTTCACTAGTGGATAAAAACAGATAAGTCTATGAACAGTGGCCCTTTTTTGGTGAACTTAGAAATTGCTTTGGTAGATTTAGGACTGCCATCCTGGCAGAAGAGAAAAGGTGGAGACATGTGACAAGAAAAGTTTTTGAAAATGGGAATGGAGACTCTGGACTTCAGACCAGAACGTGAAAGGATGGATGCACCTGATGTTGTGATGACAGTGAGAGAAATAAGTGAAGAGAGAGAGAGAGAGAGAGAGAGAGAGAGAGAGAGAAAGAGAGAGCATGTTCGTCACTGAATTCAGAATGGTCACTATTGTCTTCATTCTTGCATTCTGATTCAGTGTCATAAAACTGGACACCATGCTGCCGTGTGTAGTGATAACCTGGAACCAATGTAGATCTGGCTTTGTTTTGTTTTTTGGAGAGATCAATGAAATGGTTTAGCCGGAGCTGCAAAAAAACAATGGAAAGGTAAGTACAAAAGGTGATTTTCAGTCTGGGTCAAGGATCTGAAAGAGACTGCTTTTCCCTCGAGTTGAAGGGAAAGAGGGATGGTGGGGGGTATTTGATTGGAAGTCTG
>JAKLZA010000243.1:0-21000 GCA_030704615.1 Takakia lepidozioides
TCCGTTACCATATAACCATATGGCAAACAAGTCTGGAAAGCTGTTCTTGGTGTGAGTTTGATCCACAAAATATCATTTGGAATCCAATTCTTTACCAGTACAAGCTCCTCATGCATATGAGTATAAACATTCACTTTTCTTTCTCCCCAGCCTTCAAAACTCTACTCGCTTAATGGATAGCAATGCTATCACATAAACCAACGTTGGTAACCAACGTGCTCTTCCTCTACAGGCTACCTGATAAATCTTTATCACTCCTTTCTCCAGACCCCATTCCGGATCAGCATCATGCACTCGCTTAAGAATATTTTCTTTACAACCGTCTGGCAATTCCAAGAACCTTTGAAAGAATTGTTTGGACAATCTTTCTTCCTTCGTTCCACAGGGAATTTGATTCACTTCAAATTCTTTAATGGTCCAACCACCATGATCCCACCAGATGCCTGTCACATCTGGTTGTTCATTACTCAGTTCCCCAGTATGGTCGCCAAATGTCGCGCGACACTGTCCATCTTTTCCGCCGGCCAGAGCAAATCCAATTTGTGACAATGCCTTCTTCCTCTTCTTGTAGTTCATGCCAGGCAGGTCCTCATCTCCTTCCAACTCTTTGATCTCGGATATGCCCACATCTGGTCCGACCAATGCAAAGGAACAAACCCTTCTTTTGATGTCAATTTGCGTTGAATCGGGCAACTGGGCAGATATGGTCTCTTGAGTTGGATACTTGAAAGCCTCGGGGAATTGAATCTGGGTTGAATCTGGTCCTAGATCTACATTCCACACAAACCAGCGTTTCCCAATTTTGTTGTTGCTCCCTGGCTCCTTGTTTTGAATCTCAGTTGCCAATTGTGCTCCCTTCGACACTCGCACCTTTTGTACTGCCTCATTTCCTGCATGCAGGTTTTTCTCAACAACAGGCTGCAATTTCATTTGCATTGTTGGTGACAAGTCATGGGCAACCATCTGGTCACCATGCCTTCCTTCTCCGCTTTCAACCAACTTGCCCTCTTTAAGAGATTCAGGGCTGGTGTATGCCTTGCAAATAGAAGTGATCGTGACATGGGCAGGCTTCATAGCCTCCCACATCAACTGCCCATCCATCTCCTGAATTTCACAACCATGCTAGGCATATCCTGAAATCATTGCACTCCATGAGAGCAGATTGGGTGGCATACCTTCCTGCTCCTTTTGTTCAAACAGTTGCAAGGCCTGTCCTTCAGAGCCATGTTGGGCATAACCTGCAATCATTACTCTCCATGACCCCACTTTTCTATGAGACATATTGTCAAACACTTGTTGTGCACCCTTCATGCTCCCACGTTTGGTATACTTGTCAACAATGGCAGTCTCCATAATGATAGCTGGTGCAATACCAGATTTGATAATGTCAGCATGGACCTCTGTGCCTTTTACCAGGTCTGCCAAGTTCGCACATGCATTCAATACACACATGAACGTCTCCTGGTTGGGCTTCTCCCCTTCATTTCCAGCATCTGTAGAAAGCTCATTGCCTCTCTGAATTGCCTCTGCTGGCATAGCCCTAACCCCTTCAGTTTCAATGTCAAGGCACTCTTCAAGGCCATTAGCACCCGTGTGATGCCAATGATCTAGGTATGTTTGGGGATGATGGCACTCAGCCCGCATCATTGCTTTATCTCCGCTCTTGACTTTAGTGACAAAGTGTAATGACCTTCTTGGCCTTCCCCTTGCCATGAATGCTTTGTCCAACAATGCTACAGTGACCTGCATTTCTGGTTTCTGAGGTCTCGTCCTTGAACCTCCCTCCTCCAAGCCCAGGCTCCAACTATGAGTACTTCCAGCCTGCACATCACTCTGAACAACAAGGTCTCCTGAAACAATACTCACCTTCATCTCTCCTTCATACAGCACCACCGAGTCACCCTCTTCACGACCTTCCCCACTTCTTTCCTCCAATAAACTGTCACTTGGTGGAGCGGCTGTTCCAGAGCTGCTCTGCTCTTGCTTTTTCAGCTCCATAGGCTGCAGATTACTCTCTACAAAGACATGACTTGTCCTGAGCTGCCTCCCACACAAGACATGCAGCTCCTTCTCTTCAATCCTTGAGCTTGCATTGAGCATTCTCAGATCTCCTAGCTTCCCCGGGTCCCATGCCCTTTGCTGGTCACAGTTCATTGGCTGACCTCTGAACGTTATCAGGTCAACCATGGTCTTCTTAGCAGAAAGGCCAACCTTCTCTTTCTCTTCCCTATGCATCCTCTCCATCCCAAGATGCATCTCTCTAAGAGAGTTAAACTTTGATGCTAGTTTCCCCATATTCCAGATCAAGAATGAACACAACAAGAGTGTTGAACCGTGAGAAGATTTCAAACCTTTCTCGTGAACGGTACTCAAATCTCCCATCTTTTGCTCCGTGGGTGGGAATTCAAGTATCCTTGCATCAACATCTACAGTTTCAAGAGCTAGAGAGACACTCTGGCTTTTGGCACGAACTGGTGATTTCAGCGGACTCACATCTGATCCCAAGTTGTCATGCAAGTTGATGTCTCTTGTGCTCTCAACCATCATCCTTCTGAACATACTATCCTCCTTTTCCCTTTCCTCCTTCCCTTATTTATTTATTTTAATAATTCTGTAGACAACTTGTGAACCGAAGTATGTTGTGGTTGATGAATGACTTCGTTGTGCCTTGCCTCCATTTTTGACACCATTTGTTCTTTGTTTTCGGCAGATCTGTTCCTCGCCGAATCACCTCATTGTTATGCATCTCCTTTTTGTGAATCTCCTCTTCAGGATGCAAGCCTTCGCATGTCCACACTCTTGGCTTCCCCACTTGGTTCTCTGCCCCTTCGTATGCCCTAATGACTTCTCCACTCTTTTCATCATCACATACAAGCTTAGGTGTCATCATGTCTCGATCCTTCAGGCTATCCCCTCTCCTTATCACCATCTTTGGGGCCTCTCCATCGTATGAATGCTTCCACACCTGATACTCCATGTTCCCTTCATCTCCCCCAGCATTTGTCAATGCTTTAACATCCAAAGAAGTTTCAATTTCCTCTTCCTTGTCCTGAACTAGTGTATCTGGTACCCCCATGAACATGTCATTGACTGATGATGTGCGTATCTCCAAGAGCAGGTGGAGCCATTGCAGCTCGGTCTGAAGATGCTTGTTATCACTACGGAGCTCATCCCAGTACTCTTCTTTGGCCTTGCTCAGTTCTTGATTGGATTTCTCGAGTGCCAACCGTAACTGTTGAACTTCCATGACCAAGTCCTCTACCTGGTTTTTAGTCTCTCTCTGTAGTGCTAGGGCAGCCACAACGCTATCTCGTGCATCCTTTACCTTTGATTTCTCCTCCTGTGCAGCCGCAAGTTTGGTGTGCAGCCCTCTTAATTCTCTTCCTGTATCCAGCGATGCTTCTCCGTTCTCCAACTGTATATGAGTTGAGCTACTTTGTGGCCCACTGTTGCCCCCGTCATCATGTTGTAACTTACCTTTGTGAGAACCTCTTGATATCTGAGCCATGTTGTACTCTTCATTCCCCAACACGCTCAGTCCTCCCTTAGAGACACCAATCCTTGGTGATATGGCAACATCATGCGCAAACTCTCCAAGCAGGTCCTGATCTAGGTGTACATCCTTCTCTAGATCCATTCTAGTTTGAGCAAGCATCGTACATTCTTCCTCAACCCATTCCATCAGGTCTGTCCAAGACTCGTTGTCATCTTCCTCTACCATGACACTCACTTCACCGGTTGCACCACTATTGCTTGGGGAGTTGGTGGTATCATGCCCAAACTCCCCAGGTATGTCTTGCCCTACATGTGCCCTTGTATAAGACCTTGGGAACTGCACAGGAACTTGCAATCTAGGTGTACACTCTTCAGTGACACCTGATTGATCCTCTGTTGAACAAAAGATGTCTTCCATGATCTCTCCTTCCTCATCACAAAACACATTCACAACGTTTGTGCCAAGAGAGCTTACACATTCGCACTCCATCCTTCTGCTGCTCTTCAATTCCCATTGTTCAAACATTCCACAGCATGAATCTTGCATTCCACATGTTCCCACTTGCAGCCCCAGCCGGTGATTCTTTCCACTTCGGATCTGATTCTGTCTTGATGGACATGCAGTGCAACACTCTACTTGCTGCCTTGTGCTGTTCAAGCTGAGAACTCGAGGAAGCATTGCATGGACTTCGCTGATTTGGTTCTTCTCCCTGAAGCACCTCCGTGACATGGTTTTGTGATCTGGTATAGGTTCATGATCAATAGAACTCACAGGTGTGAACCTGTTGTGAGTATCCTTCTCAATCAGAGACAATTTCTCTTCCATTCCTGTAGCAGACTCTTCCACATTTGTATCTATCCCATCAAACTTCCTTGCTAACATCACTTTACTCTTACTTGATTGACCTTCTCCTCCAAATTTCAAGATTATGGCTACTTGAAAATCATGCCAGTTCATGGGCCTTGGTTTTTGCATACGATGCCAGGTGTCAGCCCGTGCCTTGAGATTCAGCCTTGCCGATATAAATAACTTGTGCTCATCAAAGCTCCGGCTCTCACCATCCCTTTTCAGATTCTGGATCCAGCTGCAAACATCCTCATCCTTCTTTCCGTAAAATGAAATGTTAGTCACCATTGCTCGTAAATCACTCCCCTACATTGCTATACTGAAAACCTATATCTCTCGGATAAGATCCAGCGAAGCTCTGATACCAAAAGAAGGGGCGTGAATCCCCTTCTGGGTGATTCCCATCTGTACTCCTCCCCAGTTGAAGTTAAAGCAAAGGAAGGAGCGCTCTAGTGATCCAACCATCTTCACATGGCTGTGGGTTTCCCTTAGTTCGTTCATGATCAGAGTTCATGCAATCCTCATCCACGCCGCAGCGGAAGAGAAGACATGGATGGGGAGTTTTTGGATTGTTCTTGCTCTTGATTCTACTTTTATACAACAGCCTTGCCCTATGATCACAGCGCCACCAGTGCTGCCATGATCTTTTCTGTGATGCAACCAGCCCTATGACAGCGCTGAACACGACCCTTAATGTGAAGCTCCCTTGAGCAGTGACACGTCGGAAGCCCCCTTTGTAATGGTAACACAGATTTAGAGGGAGGTAGCTCAGATCTGCCATGAACTGCAGGGCCACTGGTCTCTTTCAGGGTTCATGTTTTCTTCATCTCATCTCCCCAAATTGGCCATCCCCCATCAACCCCTTTTACTGAGCAGCTCTCTCCCTTCCCAAATCCTTTTCTCTCTCTCTCTAATCTTGGTCTACAGGTTCCTCACTTCTTCAACAGCAGCATATCTACTATGCAATGCAATGCACAACTCAGCCAGGCATCCAGTGCACCCAGCCTTGAAATCATCCTCGGTCACACAAGGCATAACCATCCCATTCATCAGTCTCTCTCTCTCTCTCTCTCTCTCTCTCTCTCTCTCTCTCTCTCTCTCTCTCTCTCATGCCAATGTCCAACCCTTCACACTACCTTTTTCCAAAAGAAGCCATTGCCCAAACAGCTCTCAGCCTTTCTACAAGTTTCAACCAAATACCCCAACAGCCCTCTTTTCCCTTCAACTGTGAACCTCAGTTGTTCATACCCTGAGACCATACTGGAAATCAGTTCCAAAACCAAATCAGTTCCAAAACCAAATCAGTGTCGGTATTGCTTCCCCATCCACATTATCCTTTCTCTGTTTTCAACAGTTCTAACTAACCCTTACTGGTGTTTTCAATCAGCCAAGCTAGGTCTACATTGGTTCCAGTGTATCAATACCCAGGGCAGCATTGTGTGCAGGTTTATAACACTGAAACAAAGAACAAGAATGAAGACAAACAGTGACCATTCTGATTCAGTGACAAGCAATCTCTCCCCCCACTCATTTCTCCTACTGACACTATAACATCAGGTGCATCCATCCTTTCCCTATCCTGGTTTGAAGTCCAGAGTCTCCATTCCATTTCCAAAACCTTTTTCCTCTATCACATGTCTCTACCTCCTTCTCCTCTACCAAGAGTCAGTCCTAAATCCACACCAAAACGATTTCTAAGTCACTACCCCCCAAAAACCAAAGCCCACAGTCTACGAACTTATCTGTTTTATCCTCCAACGAAGCGGTGGATCTGCCTGCCAAGATGGCACCTCACCATCGCCTGTCAGCAGCCACTTCAACCTATTCTCCTTGTCTTGATTCCAGTATTTATCATGCCATGATGGCTCCTCTTCATCCTATGGAACATCCTGTGGCTTGCCAACTAAATACTCTATCCTTCTATGCGTGCAATTCTTCCCTAAGAATTGACATGGTCCTATAGTAAGATGACACAAAAGCAGCTATAAGCTTTGATTACAGATAACCTGAGTTGCCATCCAGCCAGCACTTCACATGCCTCATCCCCTCCATTGATTGTGCCCACAACTCACTGACTTGTGCTTCCGGCAGCTGGTCGTTTTCCTTGCTTGCTCATCTGCCCATAACTGTTTTCTTCAAGGCAATGGCGACAGCGGTGGTGCGCCGCTCTTCTTACATGCTCCTACTCCAGGAATTGATCATCACTACGAGAGAAGCGGCACCGCTTTCCCTTACACAGAATACCAAGCAGAAGCACTTAATGCCGCTCTCAAAACCAAGCAGAGTCCCATAGCGTAGGTACAACCTCCCACAAACAGACGGCCCTGGGGGGCTGCTATTTCATGAGCGGCATGAGCATGAGCGGAAAAAAAAAAAACATGAGCAGACCATTGTGAGTCCACGGAAATAGGGTTAGGAGGCACGGAAATAGGGTCATGTGAAGTTGGAATGTGGCACCAGTGGACTTGAAATGCAACATTTTATTGCAAATTTTGTGGCAAGCCACGTCTATACAAGTGTGTTCTAACTGTCATAGCCGGAATGGGCACTACTCTCCTACACCCTCCAAGGAACTTGCCCCACCTTCTTCCTCATCCCCCTCATCCCCCTCATCCTCCGAGCTCTGTGATGCATCAGTTCCACTATGCCTCTCAAAAATCCCGTCCTCTCCTTGGGGGACTGTCCACCTCACCTCCTGGGAATCTTCTGCGTCTTCTCCCCCACTTTCCTCAGCAGAATCCAACACAAATCTACGAGCCCGACGGGCTCTAATAGCTGCTGCCTCCTCCCTCATCTTCATTTTCTTGAGGCTTGCCTCGTCTAAAATCTGCTGTACACGACTACGTTCGGAACACCTCCTAATGGACACCGAAGCAAGCCGGGCAGCATAAGTAGGAAGGATGTACTCCCTTTCTGGACTAGGCATGAAATCCCCCCTGGCAAAAAAAGGCACGTTCCTCCTGCCCATGAACTCCGGTGTAGACGTCCCTCCGGCAGTACTTGGCATCCTACAGTAAGAACAAATCCACTTGAAGAATGTCAATACCAGCACAACCAGAAAGGGTTTTCAATGAAATAAGAGAGCGGAGGGAGGTGCCTCACAAAATCTGGAGGCAACTTACAATGCCACCACTCACTCGTAAACCGGGGGCTCCTCGGCCTCGATCCCAACTTCCTCCCCCTGCTCCTTCTCGGATTTTTCCTCATCCTCCGAGGATGCCTCTTCCTCTTTCGGCAGACGTTCAGCCGCTGCAAGTTCCGAGTTGTGGAGGGCAGTATCTGGCTCGAAGGCAAACACATGCCTGTCGGACAACGTCCCTGCCCACATTGAAGCACCTGAGGAACAAATCGGGCGGTTAATAGCTTGCGGCATGCAATTGCAATGGGGCCAGGGGACAAACTGAGCACGTGAAGGCTTACCCGTGCCGCATGTGAGGTCCAGAATCCGCCCTTGGACATCCGAGCACGTCTCCATGAGGGTTTGGATGAAAGCAGGGCTCCGGGTCCGGCTGTACCGCCACGGTTTGCCTGTCTTTGTGTCCTTCGGCATACTAGAGTGGGGCACATAGTTGTAGAGGACATCGTAGGTTACATGGTCCACAGCGGCATCAACAAGACGACCGTCGTTGCGGAATTTGAACGTAGATCCTCTCTTCACAAAGCAATATGCCTCAAACACCAATGTCTGCACATCCAACAAAGAAGGGATCAATTCCAGGGTCTACTTAACATACACCACAATATGAAGTGAATGCAATAGATTGATAACTTACACTTTGGCCCTCTGTTCGCAACCCCTGCGTACTGATGCAGAACCATTTTCTGAGGAGGACCGGGGTGACACTTTTCGGTGTCCACCTTGCCACCGCATTCTCTGTGGTCTTCCCTCTCGTGGCAAGGACAACCACACATCCACCGTCATCCAGAAGCATCCCCGCCAGCCCAAACCCGGCTTTCCAGTAGTCCTCAGTAAACCTGTTCCAGGTGGGCACACCATCCAGGCCCTCCAGCAGCTCCCCATCTGGAATGTCGAGGAGAATCATGTCGCAAGCTCTCTCCATCTCAACCCCCCCCCGAGTGCTCTTGCAATTCGTGCTCACAGCCGTGAAGAATTCCATCATGGCTTCAAAACCAGGGGTGTCTTTAGGCTCTGTACCGGCAGCCCTCTTCTTGGCTTTCCCCTTCTGCTCCGCCAGAGACTTGTTGTGTGCCACCTTCTTTGCCCTGGCAGCGAGAGCGTCAAGGAAGCTCTCATTGACGCATTGGATGATGGTTGGAGGTTCTAGCTTTGGCCTGTGCGTAAACGTCACCGCCGAATACCGCCGTGTAGGCTCGCCCTCAAATGCCAACTTCTTGGCAGAGCCAGTCCCACTCCGAACTGACTTGGGAACCCAAACGACCGGTGACTGGGTAGGAGCAACAGCAGTCGCAGGACCTTGAACAAAATCGGCGTCGGAGTCACTCTCTTGGGTGCCTCGATGGTTTTCTTCTTTTTGGGTGTTACTGCAGTCACCTGTTTCCTTGTCCTTTTCCTTTGACCTTTACTCTTCTCATGCAATTTCTCCTGAATTCCTGCCTGAGCAAGCTCTGCCGCTTTCCTGGAGTTCGCAAGCGCTTTTGCCTCTTTTGCACCCAACGGAGGCAGCGGAGCCCGGTTTCGTCGGAATTCAGCATCCAGCTTCAATTGAAACTCGGATGGGTCGAGCGAGCCGGGCGGAAGGTCCACATACCAAGGGCAATCACGCAAATGTTCCAGATGCCACTCCTTCACAATATCGTCAGTGTACATGGAGTCAGCCCCAGGGTTCCTCCATGCCAGGAAGAATGGTGGCTCGAAAGACAGATGACCTTTCTCCAAAAGGGAGAACTTACAGTACCTGCATTCATGAAAAACACAATGAGGTCCGAAAATGGCTAAGTCCCTGAACGGCAATAGGGCCTACAACTGGAATATGGCGCCGAATTTCCACTTCAGGGCCACCCAGTCTAGGGACTTAGCCCGAAAATGGCTAAGTCCCGAACGGCAATACGGCCTGGAACTGGAAAATGGCGCCGAATTTCCAGTTCAGAGCCAGCCAGTCTAGGGACTTAGCCCGAAAATGGCTAAGTCCCTGGACGGCAATAGGGCCTAGAACTGGAAAACGGCGCCGAATTTCCAGTTCCGGGCCAGCCACCCTAGGGACTTAGCCCGAAAATGGCTAAGTCCCTGGACGGCAATAGGGCCTAGAACTGGAAAACGGCGCCGAATTTCCAGTTCCGGGCCAGCCACCCTAGGGACTTAGACCGAAAATGGCTAAGTCCCTGACGGCAATAGGGCCTGGAACTGGAATATGGCGCCGAATTTCCACTTCAGGGCCAGCCAGTCTAGGGACTTAGCCCGAAAATGGCTAAGTCCCTGAACGGCAATACGGCCTGGAACTGGAAAAGGGCGCCGAATTTCCAGTTCAGGGCCAGCCAGTCTAGGGACTTAGCCCGAAAATGGCTAAGTCCCTGGACGGCAATAGGGCCTAGAACTGGAAAACGGCGCCGAATTTCCAGTTCAGGGCCAGCCACACTAGGGACTTAGGCCGAAAATGGCTAAGTCCCTGAACGGCAATAGGGCCTAAAACTGGAATATGGCGCCGAATTTCCACTTCAGGGCCAGCCAGTCTAGGGACTTAGGCCGAAAATGGCTAAGTCCCTGAACGGCAATAGGGCCTGGAACTGGAAAATGGCGCCGAATTTCCAGTTCCGGGCCAGCCAGTCTAGGGACTTAGCCATTTTCGGAGCCCTGACTGGAAATTCGGCGCCATTTTCCCTAACACCACTTGAGGCCTCTAACATCCTGAAATGCCAGGACTTGAAAGAAAGGCAGCGCGTATGTACCTGTACAGAAGGCGCATTGCTGCTTTGTCCGCGTTCGGCTGGTCGGTGAACTCGTGGCTCCGGCGAGCATCTGCTATCTCCCGAAAGAATAGGTTGGTTTTGTAGAGCAGAAAGTACCTCGTCACATAGTCACGTAGGCTCTCTGCTGCAGGAGATATCTCCATCTTGAACTGATGTGCTTGTGTGTCCAGCTGCTCTTGCGCATTCGTCGTCACCTGTGGAGATTGTCCATCAGATCGCTTTCTCAAAAAATACAATGAATCCACCCCCTACTAGAGTAGAAGCCCCAAACGAAGCGTGGGGAAGTACCTGAAACCACCATGTCATGCGGTTCATCCACATGTCGAATGTGGGGTCAGAGAGTTTGTCCGGTTTGGGGAAGCTCCACATGTCCCTGGTACTTTGGGAACCATTCCAGATTTGGAGCCACCGGGTCTGTCCAACCACCCAGCATATTCGTAAGCGCCAAACACCACAAAAAGGAGTTGTTGCCACCACAATTTGTTAAGAATGTATCACCTTTTCTGTTGCATCCACACAGGATGTGGCTAGACGATGGAGCTTCTCCAATGTCATCGTGGGCTTCAGAGCGCGAGAGTAGTGCTTCCCCACCTCCACCAGAAAGTCGGCACCAAGGGCGGGATCAGCTATGGCCACGTACTTTACCATCCGCGACTTGTACTTTATGCGGGCCCTCACCTCCGCAGCTTTGACATACGATTCGAGTTCCGGGAGGGTTGGATTCTTCTCCTCTGACTCCATGTAGAACCTCCGCGCATGTGCCAAATCCTGCTGTATTTTTGTCTGTCAAGAATGCGCACATAAGATTAGAGATCCTGCTCAACACAATTTCTTCTATTGGGGGAGGAGAGACAGATTAGCTCAACAAAACTGTCAGGAGCTTTACCCGAAATATGTAGTCCACCATGGCGTCGACGCTCAGCCTATACCAGGTTCTGTCTGCCTTTGCCTCCGACTTGCGCAGGAGGTCGGCACTGAGGGAATTGGCAAACTCTTGCACCCCCTGCTTCCCGACATCCTTCACTCGGAAGAGCATATGGGACAAGTTGGTGGCAATGAAGGCATTCTCAGTCACCCTGCAGTGCCACATTTCCATCAAACAATACTGAAATGGGAATTTTCATCATATATGAGGATTCGCAATGAAATGACTTCCAAATTCAAAGTCCAAAAGCGAGAGGGGTTGTAGCTTACGAGTTGATGTCGGCCATTGCAGCTTTGAGAAGACTGCGATCTTTGGGCCCCGCAACCTTCAGCACAACACAATCGACGGCGAAATGCCAATCGAGATCGTTGGGGTGGGCTTGGGCAATGTGCTCCATCCATGCCAGGAGGCGATGATTGCCGTCCCACACGTAGAACATCTTACCGGACATGTGCTGGAAAAGAGGATCACTAGCAATCGATCTCTCGAACTCCTCATTTCGCGTTTGCCAATGGGGACCCCATTTGTCCACCTCATCGGAAGTGTGGGCACGGGAAGCTCCGTGGTCGTTCTCAATGGAAACGTAAAAGGCGGCAGACCCCATTCGATATCCATCCCGGAAAGAGAATTTCAGCTTGTCGATATCGCCTGGGAGGGCAGGTCTCACCACCTGCAATGACACCAAGCGGCAAAGGGGAATTCGAAGCTTGGCCGGGTACACCATGCCCCCCAGCACCCTGCCAATGTTGCTGTGGGTTGCCTCCAACATCTTGGCAGCGGCCAACTTCATATCCGCCTCAGACATGACGTCTGCTGCAGAGGGGTTTTCCGGCAGCCCACCAGGACCGCCAAATCCAGCCTGTATGCTCCGGGTTTGGGGCCTGGGGATGTCCGGGAGGATGTCATCCTGGTCAGAAACCTCCATGTCGTCCTCCTCAACAGGGTCAGCCACCTGCGAAACCACCTCCAGCACTCTCGTCGTCTCTACTGCCCTCTCCCTGGCTTCACCTCGAACTTGCACAATCCGTGCTCTTTCAGGTGTTCTTTCCTCTCCTCCACTCTCCACCGTATGGGTAATTGCGGGGGCTGCTCTTGCCCGCGATGGTCTAACCGGTGTGCTACTGCCTCTCTGTGGTGTCTTGTAGGGATCCACCGTCTCTGTGGGTCCCTCGCTTACATTGGCATCTGTCATTTGGGCACCCCTGGCCTCTTCAGCTGCCTTTTGTCTTTCCTCCTGGCTAGCATTCTGTCTCGTCTGTTCTTTTGCCCTCTCTTTTGCCCTCTCACGGGCTTTCTGTTTCTTACTAGGGCTAGCAGCAGGGGAGCCCTCCAGGACGACCACCTTTGATTGAGGCGAACTGACACCCTCGCGCGCACTGCTCACTCCCCCCTCCGCAGCCCGTGACTGCTCTCTCGCCGGGGATTGCATGTGCTTAGCTTTCTTCTTTTTCTTTGCGTGGGCGGGCCCTACTGCATGTGCATGAACAACCTCCATTGCCGGATCTGCTGTCCTCATGTCCTCACGCCCTTCACCTGCCATGCCGCCTGCACCAACCTCCCCAATGCCTACTCTGTCGTAATCTCGTTGCAAGTCCTCCCGTCCACCAACAAAAGGTTTAAGTTTGCCCTCTCGCCCCAAGTTGGGCGATTCAAACATGCGATGAGTTGGAGCTGTCGATGATACCACCAGCGTGCCGGGCTCGTCGTCACTCTGTCATTGACAAAAATCGTGAAACCAACATCGGTGCAAAAAGCAGCATCGCAACGAGCAGCGCAACCACCATAGCAACAATCATGTAGCAAAATGAAAACATAACAAGTTTAGGAAGTATGGAGAGCCATGCAACAACAATGAAACAAATGCAACCATTGCCTAAGAATGACATGCACAAGCAGCCTTCTCCAGAGCTGCCGGATTTGCACACGCATTGCAAACAATCTAAGGTTCACTCAACTATCTAAAGTTCACTCATACAGCAAAGCCAGGATGAAGATGCAAAAACAAAGCGAGGTAACAAAGCGAAAGCAAAAATAAATCGAACAAACCGAAAGCAGAAGTGGCTTGCCTGAGAGTACTCGGCTTCAGTTGGCGCAGGTTGTGAGCAAGACACTGGAATCTCCTGCTGGAGCTTCAGTTTGGCCATGCGAGAGATTGGCCGTCGTCCGTAGTACAGAGCTTTCAACTTCCGCCGCGGTCTGGATGTGAGGTCTCTCTCAGGAGAGCCACGCCCTTCAGGCGGCATAAGTCCCAGCCAAAAAGATCTCCTTTTTGGGGTACATGCCTGGAATACCATGTTAAGCCAAGTTTAGCATGAGATTTAGGGTACGTGTCCAGGAAGCCATGCGTCGCCAGCCCGAATAATAACCGACGGCCGTCGACATTTATTGCCCAACTGCGCAATTAAATGTCGGATGAAGCCCTCCATGTCGGATGAAAATCGACGTAAACAGTCCCGGAATTTCCAACGTAGAGGTAATTCGGAGCGCTGCACGATGGAATTCCGGCGCCGGATTTCCATCCTGCAGGTAATTCGGAGCGCAGCAGGATGGATATCCGGCGCCGAATTCCATCCGCGGAGGAAGGGCGGCGCTGGAAATTCCCTCACGCAGGTAATTCGGAAGCGCGCGGATGGAAATCCGGCGCCGAATTTCCATCCGCGGAGGTAGGGCGGCGCTGGAAATTTCCCTCACGCAGGTAATTCGGAAGCGCGCGGATGGAAATCGGCGCCGAATTTCCATCCGCGGAGGTAGGTAGCGCGCCGAATTTCCTCACGCAGGTAATTCGGAAGGCGCGGATGGAAATCCGGCGCCGAATTTCATCCGCGAGGTAGGGCGGCGGTGGAAATTCCCTCACGCAGGTAAGGTAATCGGGAGCGCGCGGATGGAAATCCGGCGCCGAATTTCCATCCGCGGAGGAGGGCGGCGCTGGAAAATTTCCTCACGCAGGAATTCGGAAGCGCGCGGATGGAAATCGGCGCCGAATTTCCATCGCCGCAGGTAGGGCGGTGTGCGCCAAATTTCCTCAAGCAGGTAATTCGGCGCGAATTTCCATCCTGCCAGGTAATTCGAATCCGGATGAATGGAAATTCGGCGCCGAAATTCATCCAGCAGGTAATTGGAATCCGTGGATGGAAATTCGGCGCCGAATTTCCATCCTGCAGGTATTCGAATACGGATGATTGGAAATTCGGCGCCGAATTTCCATCGAGCAGGTAAGTCGATCCCGCATAAATGGAAATTCGGCGCCGAATTCCATCCTGCAGGTAAGTCGGAATCGGTGCCTATGGATATTCGGCGCGAATTTCCATTCGGCTGTATTTCTGCCGGAGGAATTACCTTCGTGCAGGTAATTCCCAATAAGAATTACCTTCGTGCAGGTAATTCCAGATGAGAATTACCTTCGTGAAGGTAATTATGGACGAGGAATTACACGATTGGAATTACGAGGAAGGTAATTTCATCTGGAAATTACTTCACGAAGGTAATTCTCATCTGGGAATTACCTGCACGAGGTAATTCCGTCGCTCAGAAATACATGGCGAATGGAAATTCGGCGCCGAATATCCATACGGCACGATCCGACTTACTGCTGGATGGAAAATTCGGCGCCGAATTTCCCATCAGCCGGGATTCAATTACCTGCAGGATGGAAATTCGGCGCCGAATTCCCATTAGGCGGGATTCGATTACCTGCTTGATGGAAATTCGGCGCCGAATCTCCATCCATCCGGGATTCCACTTACCTGCTGGATGGAAATTCGGCGCCGAATTTCCATCCGGGGGATGGTCTCTGTCGGAGAGGTGCGCCTCTCCGCCGCTCTGTTGGATATTCGGTGCCGAATTTCCGTCCGGGGGTTGAAATATGACGGCAGGTGCCGACCTCTCCCTTCTCCCCGACTGCATTGGAACGGCCCCGAATTGAAATTCGGCGCCGTTTTCCCATCTGTGGAGTTTTTATGTCGGCCAGTTTTCGGTCTGACCCCCCGACAACACTTCCTTTGGGGGGGCCCGGATGGAAATTCGGCGCCGAATCTCCGTCCAGGGGATGTTCTCTGTCGCACACTCGCCGGCCTCTGCGCCCGAGGCGACTTCATCCGGGCGTCCCCTGTTCGATATTCGGTGCCGAATTTCCGTCCGGGGGTTGAAATGTGACAGCCAAGTGCAGGCCACTCCCCCCTCCCCGACTGCATCCGAACGCCCCGGATGGAAATTCGGCGCCGTTTTTCCATCTGGGGATGTTTTTATGCCGTCCAGTTTTCGGCCTGACCCCCCGACACGACTCCCTTTGGGGGGACCGGATGGAAATTCGGCGCCGAATCTCCATCCAGGGGATGTTCTCTGTCGCACACACTCCGGCCTCTGCGCCCGAGGCGACTTCATCCGGGCTTCCTCTGTTGGATATTGGGTGCCGAATTTCCATTCGGGGGTAGTAATGTGACGGCACGGTGCCGGCTTCTCCCCTTCAGCCGTCATCATCCGGACGGCCCCCCACTTTCTGACTGCATACCGTTGGCAGTTATTGCGCAAAGACGAGGGGCCGCATTCCGGAGACAAGGTTCATTAACACTCTGACTGTGGATTTTTGAGATAGTTGGCTCCCTGGATTTGGATCAGGCTTCGTCGCTCGGACAAATCGGCATCGCATTCATTCCCATCGCTGCACCCCCTTCTACCAGGGAGCTTCCCCGCACGCCATCCTGGCAGTCTTGTGTGCACATCTCCCATGGCGGAAAACCCGAGCGCTACAGTGTACTGCCCTCCTCACGAGCATAGAGCTTCATTTCCGTGCAGAGGGGACACCTGCCGGGTGATGGAGAAATATCTGTGCGTTCGATACACCTGAAACCGGGGTCGGTTTTTTTTGGAGGAGGAAAGGAAGGACTCAAACGGCCTTGTTGTCGAGAGTATTGTTGTGCTCCACGATGATTTCGGCGATGGCAGGGAATGGCGAGTTCCACCATCGGACAGCGTCATATACAGGGCTGTTGGGGACTTCATTTGCCCGCCAAATGCACCGTCTATCCTGGCGCCTTCCACGAAACAATCCGCGAATCAGAGAGTGGGTACCTCAAAGAGAGAAGTCCGCAACGAAGTAAATCCAGAGCCGAACCCATCCATGAAGACGACCGAGAACCGGGTTGTTCACAACCTGTCCGACTCAGACGAGGTCATGGAAGTTCCGAGGTCGTCCTGGAGATCAGGCAAGTCCTCAATGGACGTCAGTGGAGGAGGGAGTCATATTCCCAGCACGAGCACCGCAGTTCGATCTATTCTAGAAATTCTGCGAGGGCTTCACCTGGAGGGACACCGGTCGGAGCTGGCCGGGCTGGACTACAGCAAGTTCGCAATTAAATCGGTTACATGCCTTCCCGCCGACGTCGACGGTAATATCTTCTTTGAGTTCCCTCCTCGGGCGGACTACTCGAGGGCGTCCGGAATGTTGACAGATATGGATAGAAAACATGACGGTCATCCTTGGTGCGTTACCAAAACCACCAGCATGAAGATGCTTGATGGTGTGCGGGTGCGCTACGTTGTTTGTGCGGGCGCGTTGCGGTGTTTCTCCCCAACTTGCTTCCACTTTAAATCCAGAGGTCACAGGAACGAGACCGATTGGACAGGCACAGCTCACCAACCATTTCGAGCTCAGGAGAAGGTTCCGAACTCCACATTTAAGTGTGCGCATTGCAAAGAACCACCACACTGCATGTCTGTTTGTAATGCCAAGCAGTTCTATGTGTTGCACCGTTTCCCTGACCTCACCCGAGCTTGCATACACGTTGGTTCCCATTGTCACAAATTGGCGAGGGGGAACTCGCGGGAGGCTGCCCACGAAGCAGAGCAGCTCGTTCAGGAGGAGGTTAAGTTGAGACCGGGTGCCAAACCCAAACAGATACAGCTCCAAGCCGCCCATAAGATGGCATTGGCCAGAATTATGTCGGAAGACGGCTCCGATAGAGTTCCTCTCGACGAGAAGGAAATGGAGGCATTGCTGGAGTCGGTGTCCCACGTATGTTCACCGAATGTCCGAAACCACATTGTCTCATGCAAACAGAAAATTGGGCGTGGCTCGGATATGCACTCCATTCTGGAGGTGAAGCGACGATGTGGATATGACTACATTCATGGAAGTAGGTTTCCAGGACAAGGGACTGAGGCAGATCGTTGTTTCGTATTCAAAATGTCCACGTGTGGACCTGGCAGTGGCGTCGAACTGGTCGACAGGATGACGAGTGGGAACTTGTCAAACAGTTGGGTCATGTTCGACCATATCAAGCGAATTACAAATCACCAGTGGGTGACAATGGGTGCACATGTCTACGACACCCACTGCAGGATGCTAATGACAATTGCTATTTGTGAGATGAAAGGAGAGGACACACAATCGGAGATGCTTCTTTGGCAGGGAATAAACGAACAGATGGCCAAGGCGGGATTGCCCCCTCCCAATTTCCGTGGTTTCATGGCGGACAACGCACAAGCAAATTGGGCTGCCATCCGAAGGGTGTACGGGCAAGACCCCAATGTTCCCATGGAAGGCAAGGAGAGATCTTGTGGGTTCCATTTTCTGCAGAGCCTTTCGCAGTACACAACCAGGCTCGTGGCGCCAGATTTCAGAGAGGAGCACCGTTCCATGTGCCTTGCGTGGAAGCGCGCTCCCACCTTGGATGATGCAGAGACACAGTTTGCATGCATACGGGCTTGGTGGACATCGTCAGGTGCTGTAAGGAAATCAGACGAAGGAGCAATGGTCAGTTGGCGAGCATGGTGGCATTATCGTTTCCTCCAGTTCGGCGACTATATGCGGGAGGTGAGTTGCACGAATTCGCGTCCCGTTGGATATTATTCTTGGCCATATTTGTAACTTGCTTGTAACCTCAACATGTGCTTGTGCAGGAAATGTGTCTCGACTCCGACACCGACATGCCCACGACAAACATGGCCGAATCAGTGCACTCTTCCTGGCGTGCCTCCTCTGCGGCGCATCTGGTGGACATCCTCACTGCCACAACGGAGGACATTGTGAGGTCAATTATGCAGCAATGCAGGTACAACGAGTTCTTGAAAGGGAAACAGTGGGGCTTGGGGCCGGACAGGCAGGAAATGCTGATGCGGACTGCCTCCAGATCGAAGAATCCTCGGAAGTGGGCGGCGGCCTTGCGAGAGGGCCTTCGGGACACGCCATTGCTGCGAAGAGGCCAACATTTGGAAGGAGATGTTCATACCCGTCCAGTGAGACGAAGACTTGACGAGGCACCTGGCGGAGAAGAGGATTCATGGCGAGCTGACAAGAATATTCGCACGCTCCCTCGTGGTCCGGTGATGTTGTCCGAGGAGGTCTCGTCGAGCACCGGAAGTCCTGCACGTTCAAGATCGCCATCTCCTTTGAGCACAGGGCGCGTGCCCCGGCAACATAACGAGCCATCTGTAGTAAAGCAATACAACATTCCCATTGTGGAGACAAGAGTGTCGGAGTCACAGTGGAGAATTGCGAGGACATTGCCGGCATTTCGAGGGAAGTGTTGCGCCATCCGGGTGGATACGAGAGCACGCTGTGGTGAGATGATTCGGAGGAACCCACACGGTGCTGTACCTGCACCTTGTTTCAGCGGCAGATTTTTGACTCCCACATTTGCTCACGCCACAACGCAGACATTTTGGTTCTGTAGGCACGACATAATGACCTGTGTATTTGGCAAGCCCAAGTACGGGATTCAGGGAATGCCGGAGCCTCCGGGCGTCTGGCCTGTTGCACCGGGTTGCAGCCTCTCTCAGAATGAGGCGGATGCTCTATCTGCAGCAGGATTTCGAATGGTGCAACGCACAGACATCCCGGCCCACGCATTTCCGGTTCCTCAGACCCAGCCATTGCAGACTGCTCGGTCCAGTAGAGACGGATTGGACAATTCTGCACATCCCACAATGCGATTCGGAAGAGTGAAGAGACGACACCCTCCCAACAAGTTGAATGAGACTCGGATTGCCAATGCTCTTGGGATGGCTTGCACTATTCAGAGCTCCGTGGACGTACCCCCACCCGGCCTTGGGCGTGTGTATCGGATGGCAACGGCCGGCTCGGCTGTACGCGACGATGTATACACAATTACGATTGGAGTGGAGCCGACTTGCAACTGTACGGACTTCTCGTTGATGGAAGCAAAGAAGGGTTCGAAGTATTATCCGTGCAAGCATCTGTATTACATTTACCTGAAGAGGTTGAGGATGAACGTGACTATTGATGACTTTATTCATGCACCGGCGTTGAGCGTGAACGAGCTGCACAAACTCCTCCTTAGGGATTCCAGAAATCATTGATGGGGCAAACGGAATCCTCCATATGGATATTTTCAAATGCATTTTGCTGTATCAGACTTTTTTTTTTGCAGTGTAATGAAATGCACCCCAAAACTCCTGGAATGAGGCAATATTCCATTCAAACTGAGATCCAACAGAAGCAGTTGTGGGGCCATTTCTGGAAAAATGGCGCCGAATTTCTCTTTTTGGGGCCGAAAACTCGCTAAGTCCCAACATGCACTGGTACCTGTGTTTGGGAAAATGGCGCCGAATTTCTCTTTTTGGGGCCGAAAACTGGCTAAGTCCCAACATGCACTGGTACCGTGTCTGGAAAAATGGCGCCGAATTTCTCTTTTTTGGGCCGAAAACTGGCTAAGTCCGAACATGCACTGGAAAAATGGCGCCGAATTACCTGTCATGAGGGGACCTATAGCCGCGGAATTCGGCACCATTTTTCGCCAGACAGACCTATTGCCGCGAAATACGTCGCCGTTTTTTCAGGTTACGGACCCTATTACCGCGAAATTCGGCGCCATATTTGCACATGTCGCTGGGAATTGGCATGAGCGGAAGACGAAATCATGAGCACAACTGTCAAAAGTGCAATTTTCCCTTCAAGGGGCCGAATAATATATTTGTTTTTCCTGACACATTGCATTAAATTATTGTTTTTTATTGTTTTTTATTTTCGAAATTTGTACTTCTGCTCATGAAAACCGATTGTGTTACTACTCTGCTCATGCCGCTCATGCCGCTCATGCTCATGAAATAGCAAACCTCCTGTCACCCCTAAGGCTCCTGTTGGTCTCAGTCTTTGCAAAAAATTAAGGGTACCCTATAGATCCCATATAAGTGTCTAAGTCCCAGACAGTCCTCTAACAGAGTGCCTCCGCATAGACAGGTAGCACGCAAGACCGAGGAGGACTGGAAAGAAGTCCAAATAGGTGTGATAGCCCTGGAGGGCAAGTGGAAGCACACGGACTCCTGCACATGTCGACAAAAACCCATTCAGAACACAATATGCAATACACAAGTCCAACGAAGAGGATGTCTACCATGTGAACTTTGCCTCAAGAAGAGTGATTCTCGATATTGAAACAACAATGCAAGCATCCACAGGTTGAACTTACTCACAGGCAAAGTCGGAGTCCAGCTCCTTGTCGGAAGTCTCCTCTGTATCAATATCAGCGGGACAGGGCTTCGGAAGGACTTGAGAAGTGTGTCCACCCAAACCCATCAGGAGGTTCTTGTAAATCTCAGCATCCCCTTCAATCCCAAAGAGATGTCGGGCACTGGCCTTGCAAGCGTGGTACGAAGCACCTGCAGTGGAATAGAATGAAGGAAGTAGACATTGAAGACACATATGGAACGGTGGGAAGTACTGAAAGTGCAAGCTCAATCAAACCTCATGAAATCCGAATGTTGAAGAGACGAACCTGTGCCCATTGACAAATCCAGAACTCTGGCGTCTGTGTAGGTGCAGCACTCCACAATCGTTTGAATGATAGCCGGGCTCCTCTCCCTTGCCCCTCTCCAAGGAACCCCATTCCCC
>JAKLZA010000247.1:0-44000 GCA_030704615.1 Takakia lepidozioides
TAAGTATTTTAGAACACCGGATCCACGCTGGATACACCTACGGCTGGCCACTAAAAAGTCAGGGGATAGGGACTCGGACGCGTGAAGTGCCATTGCTTCGGCATAAACAGGGAGCAGAAAATTGGAAAGGGGGCTGTCGAAAACAGACTCGCCAGAAATGACTGTATCTCCTGAAGATCCACCGCTGGCATTCCTGAAAGACAGCCTGAAAAAGTTATTACTGTAACTTTGATGTTATCGATAAATTGAGTATGACTCCCAAAGAGGGTTTAGCACTTACTCACATGAAAAGTCGTTGTCGACCTGCTTATCTTCGGGATCGTCATCATTTCGAATATGAATCCGATCAGTCTGTGTGCCTGAAGTGGAGCCAGACAAAAGGGGGAGGAGCACTGTGTTGTAGAGGTCAGAATCACCCTCCATACCAAAAAGGCTTCTTCCGCCTGCCTTGCATGCGTGGTAAGTTGCTCCTGCACCAGACAGGAGAACATAAGCAGTTTGGAGGAGGGGATTTAAGCAGATGAAACTGTTGAAAGGAAACCAATTCGGAAGGGAGAAAACGAACCTGTGGACACAGAAAGATCGACCACCCGTGCAGAGCGGTGGCTGCATGACTCCAGCAGTATTTGCATGAATGCTGGTGACTTTTCCTTTGCACCTCTCCAGGGAGTGCCATCTGGTCTCTTCAGAGTCTGACTGGACTGCATGAAGTTGTACAAAATGTCATCGACATGGGGCTCATAGGGGGGGTTGACGAAACAACCCTGGTCAGAAATCTCAAAGCTGCGGATGGAGGATGGTGTCTTTGATGTGCGAATCCTCCGCAGGCAGATCGCCTCGAACATCCTCGTCTGCCAAAGATAGCAGGTTAGTGTGGTAAACACAATCTAAAGTGGAAGTGTGTACATCGGCTATTCAGAACTCTGACACCAAAAAACCATGAATCGTTGATGATCGGTGTCGATCATAAAACATTCTACTAGAGTGGAGCTGCAGAGAAAATTGAAACTCATGATCAAAGCATAAGCAGAAGGCAGACGGCATACCAGCTGACCAGGGAAACCCCCTTTCACAAGGTAGAGGCTGTTCACACAATTCCATGTGCGCAAAACTTCAAACCCTGAAGACTTGAGGTATGATGCCAATGCCCGACGACTATCATTGTCACATGACTGAAAAAGCAGAAGTGTCCCTGCATCAGAGAGGAAATTGTTACAGAACCCGAATACCCAACTCCAGTAGTTGTCCTCGAATTTGTTCCACCCTGGCGTCTTGCCCTTTGGAAGAACTTCTGGCACAGCCTGGCCATCCGGAATGTCGAGAATGACAATGTCGGCCGCATAAGTTTTCTGCACACCGCACACGAAGGTGGGACCTGTGCTCACCTGCAACAGACATGTTTTTTATAAGAACGATGGCAAGAATGTTTTCAAAGAACGAGACTGAAATACTGCCAACGAAACATTCAGAGAAAAAGGAAAGAAAGTGGAATTCTCACCAGATTGAGGAATGAGATTATATTGTCCCAGGTAGGGGATGGCACCCCAGTGTATCCTCTCTTTCGACTCTGCATCATCGAAAGCCAACCCTCATTAACAATTTTCATCTCTCCTGCTGAATCAGAACGGGAAGGGTGTGGCTTGGCATCGAACACGCACTGAAGAGTGCGGGTATATCTTCCAGCACTAAAGTCCTGCCCACTCTCCATCTCCTTTTCATTCTCCTTCCCCTTGTCCTTTTCCTTCTCTTTGGACTTGTCTTTGTCCTTTGGCTTTGCTGGTGAGATGGCTATGACATCAACAGCCTTGTCTTTTGGTTTGCGGCCCGCCTTCTTTCCCTTCTGCGGCGTTCCCTGAGCATCAGGCTCCTTGGCAGCCAAGGTTGCTATGTTTCGTTGATACTCTTCGTCAGTCAAAGGCGCCAGCATCTCAGCGTTATTGTTCAAGTATTTCATATGCTGTTCTTGAAAGGTCGTGTGCTCAGGTGGGCAGTCAAGGTACCACCCACAGTCTCTGAAGTGAGAAGGACTCCAGTCCTTCAATATCCCTGCAGTATACATGGTTGGATCGTTTGCAGGGTCCGACCACATGTCAAGATAGTCGGGAATTCCGCTCAGGTGATTTCCTTCCATAAGCACATATTTCGTGTACCTGAAAAAAGGAGATAAATCCCAACCCACAAAAGCGCTCAGTGAGTAAGATGCAAGTAGAACAGAAAGAATAAAACATGGATTGAAATGGCTCTGACAACTGCTCCAAGGACCTTTCAGGACCACACTACTGCTCCAGATATGAATGTCGTCAACGCCATTCAGAACATTCCATTCCATGACACTGTAAATACATCCTAATCCAGGTGAATGCAAATAAGCGATTAGAAATGACACAGACATAGAAGTGAATGTCGTCAACGACATTCAAGAATGAAGCCAAATTATTACTGAAATGAAGCAAAATCACAGGATGGAAATAAAAAAATTGAGTAAGGAACCATCCAGGAAAACTCAATGCACATTCATAACGAACCTATCACTGAGGACCTCACAACATCACTGTATGTGAATGGCGTCAACGCCATTCACAAAAATACAAAAAAGAAACCAATTACTTAGCTCCCCAATCCATGAAAATTGAATTTGTCGTTTTTGAATAATACAGACACAGCTGTGAATGTCGTCAACGACATTCACTTTGGATTTCTTAAAACAGAGCTTATCAAGCCTCCATATTCATCGCAAGAGGAAAAAAACAATGCAGAACAACTGAATGTCTGCATTGACATTCAGCAAAATGAAGTGATCAACCCTCATTGTAACCTCTATGGACATTACAAAAATTTAAATAACCTTGAGGACCACACAACAACTCCGTATGTGAATGTCGTCAACGCCATTCAAGGACATTATCAATTCTAATCAGGGACAATATAATTGCACCCTTAGATCCTAACCAGGTGAATTCATATACTCGCTTAGAATGACTCAGACAAAGAAGTGAATGTCGTCAACGACATTCAATCTGGATCTAAGATTGCAATCCATATGAAGCCACAATTTTTCCCAAAAAAACAGTAGAGTTTCAAGTATGACATTTCACCTGTACACAACTCGCATCATGGCCCACTCTCCTCCAACCTGACTGTCAAAGTCGTTGGACCGTAAAATGTTACCATCTTTGGAGAACTCCCGGAAAAAACAGTATCTCCAGGTGAGACCTCTCCACTTCCTTATGTATGCCTCCAATGACATTTGGGGAGGGGAAACAATCGCAATGTTCAGGTCCTTCAAAGTCTGATCCAGCACAATGACGGCGCGCTTTTCGAGCTGCAAATAGTATATTTGTCAGAATTGCAAAAAAGAAACACATCACATACTTGAAGAGAAGAAACAGCATGTTCGAATACACACCTGACTCCAAAATGTAGCCTTGTGGAGCCAGTTATCAAACACCAAATCACTGATTCCTTCCACCTTTGTGCCAGGCTGTATGGTGCTCTTTGGGAACTGATTCAAGTCCTTTACTGTTTGATCTGAGTTCCATATCTCCAGCCACCTTATTTTTGTTTGTGGGTCGACCATCGATATGGCCAGCCGGTGCAATTTCTCCTGCTGCATCTCCGGATGCACATGCTTGTCATAGTGTGTTTTGATCTGCTGAAGGAACTCAGGACCAAGTCCAGGATCTACTATTCTAAGCTGCTTTCCGAAGGCTGACATCAATTTGGTTCTTCGCATCTCAAACTCCTTCTTTATTGCAGCTTCCACACCCTTTGATGTCCTTAGTTCCTCTGGTGTAGTGCGGTAATATTCGGATTTTCCCTTCTCAGCTGCCTCTGCCAGTTCTTGCTGCATTCATTCAAGTAGTGATTAGCTCCGAAGGGACTCTAAACATGTATTCGAAAAGTAAACAGATTACAGACTCGGGCTTACCGCATACATGTACTCCAGAAACGCCTCTCGTGTCAAAGAATACCAAGTGCCTGCAGCTCTTCCTGTTTCGCACTTCTTGATGATATTGGGTGGTAGTACTGTCCGAAAATCATCCAGCTTCATCAGACCAATCCTCTGAATTCGGAATAGTGTGTGAACCAAGCTTGTTGTCACATGCGATTTCTCTGTCGATCTGCAAAAACATTGAAAACATTGCATTCCTTAACACTGTTTTTTGAGGATCAACAAGACACTACAGAGGGAATGAAATCTCCTGGATGACTTACTTGTTCACGTCGTGCATAGCTGTAAGAAGCCTAGCGATGTCGTTTCCTGGATCCAAAACCATTGCCTCCACAGCAACATGCTTGTCTTTGTCTTTCGAATGGTGTTTCTGAATGTATCCCATCCATGCCAGCAATCGGTGGTTGCCGTCCCAGACGTAGAACATGTGGTTGCAAAATTGCTGGGTGTTCTTTCCCATCATGAGGCCCAGCTCGAACTCCTCATTGGCATCTTTCCAGCACTCATCCCAGTTATCACTGATCTCTGGAGAAACTAATGTGCTTTTCCCATTTATATCCGTCAGTGACACATAAAAAACTTGTGCACCAAGTCTATATCCATGCACAAAATCACTCTCCAATTTTGTTATGTCATGGGAAAGAGGTGGACGCACAACAGGCATTGATATCATCCGGCACAGAGGTATGTCCAGACGCCCTCCAGATACGAGCATGTCCCTTATAACCTCCTGAGAGTTTACCTTCTGGAATGACATGAGTTCTTCACCTTGTCAAGGTAGTGCACTTCGGATTCATCTGCTTCATCTGTATTCTCTGAGCTTTTTGCGGACTCGTCCCCATCTCCAGATCCTTTCCCCTCTGATCCTGTAGGCTTCGACCTCACAGTTTTCTGCACGATGCCATTCAGTTCTGACTAAGTGATTTGCAAATAGTGAATGGCGGTAACGACAATCACTCTGTATCAAGGAAACTCACCATGAATGGTGTGAAAGAATTCAGCACAATCTACACATGCAAAGCCGAGACTGCCGTATTCAAACAAAAGTGAGAGCGATAGCGAACGGCGTTAACGACAATCACAAAAGATAACAACCTGCCGGATCGGTGTTGTGTAATGACATATATGTGCAACTGATTGGCGGCAACGACATTCAGTGTAGTTTAGGGAGAATAGTAAGTGCAGACTCTCTCTTCAAACACATAGGTACATAAATCTCATGAGCAGAATCGAATGGCGTTAACGACGCTCGCGATTCAGTAGTTCCTGCTAAAGAATGGAAGAGGAAGGACTCCTTGAAAGGCAATCACACAGACTATATGATAAAACTTACTGGCACCTTCTTAGGTTTTGAAATTTGATCCCCTTCTGCAGCTTTCCTCTTCCCTCTCACATCTGCTGGAGTTTCTGTCTGCGCAAGGGTTTCTTGACCTTCTTCAGGTTCGGCGTTCCGCGTGCTTCCACCTTCTTCAGTGTCCCTGCGATTCATCTCTGCCTCCACAGGCTGGCGCACTCTTATCGCCGACTGTGTCGCAGCCGCTGCCTCAGTCTCCGTCTGCTCTTGTGAATCAGTCTCCGCGTTCACCTGCTGCCTTGGCCTGTGTTCTCCAACAAACGACGCCTCGTCATTTTCTCTCTTGCTCTGCGTCTCTCTCTAAGGGAAGTAAAATAAAGAGACTTTCTTCTCTTTCGTATTCTAGAAGGAACCCTCTCCAGCTTGACTACCACTCTCCCTCTAAGCGCGAAAAGTAGAAAAACGCAGTGACTCTCGATTTCTTGCGGGATTGCCTGTGTTCTTGCGTGTCTCTAGAAGCATCGGATTCCCTCCCGCGTGACCGTTACACATAGTCGTTTCGTTATTAGTGCACATGCCAGCAATTGGTGTACAGGTGTTCGTATTCAGTTATGGATGTCTGACGTGTGCCGCCCAAAACAAAACGGCGTGTTCTAAATTATAACTGGTTCAATATTTAAAAAGAACAGCGAATCCCAAAAATTGATGCGCAGTCTTAAACAAATAAATATAAATGAACGAGAGTTTGATGAAAATTTGGAATATCATACACGGTCATCCTTGTTATCCAACCCCACATTCGTTGCACATTTGGAACTTTCCAGGTGCGCATGATCATTGGTAGTAGTATATAGATACATTTACTTAATCTGCAATCCATTCTCGGATCCTGTGGCATGCTTCCAGGAAGTCGGCTTTGTTATTGGGTTTATTGATGAGGTTCTGATTAACGGTTTTACAGTTGCCGACACTGCCCCTATGGATTCTCTGACCACTGGGCCCACAAGAAAAGTAATTAAAATGGACGGCTGCATATCTGGAATGAATAACAGAATATGCACAGTCGTTATCTGAGCTTCCTCCGCCATATGCTCTGCTCATTCTTCAACTGTGTTCTGGAGACAGCAGTAAACCGATTTACACTAGATCTGCGATAGCAAGGTACAAACATACTCGAGGAAGGAAGATGGCTTCCTCTGAAGCGGAGTTCTTCTCAGACGACAAACCAGTGCCGTTCTCCCAGGAAGTCCTTGACAATGGATTTGCAATTGTTCTGGAACATGTCTTGGCTACCCGTTTTCAGCTGCAGAATGGCTCCATCTTTTTTGGAGAAAGAGGTTTACGATCTGAAAGGGAAGTTGGTGAAATATTCTTTCCAAAACCGTGATGAGACGGCTCATATCAGCCAGTGGAGAGTGCGTCCTGGTCGATACAGAGTACTTGGAGACCTCCTCGGCGAAAGTCCCTTGGGTCATATGTGACGCCCGACTGCTGCTGCTTGCTTCGGTCGTTGAAGACAAGAGGGAGGTGGTGGTGAAAAAAGAACAGACTTCCTCCACTCCAATCGTTGAGCTTTCGGATCTTCTCCGATGATGACATAAGTGAAATTCCAAATCCAGTCCTTCCTACTGTGGTTGCAGAAGCTGATGAAGAAGAGATTTGTAGTGTCATTCCAAAATTGCGGGCGATGGGAGGAATGGCTGGATTCAAAAGTGAGTTGCGGGGAATTGATTGGGAATCTTTGAAGCAGGTGCCTGTGAAGTTCTTGCCGGAGACTTTTGATGGCGATATCCTATTCGAGCTGCCTCCTCCTCCGCGAGTTGGAGGTGTAGTTACAATCATGATGCATGGGAATGGACAAGAAACACGACGGGCACCCGTGGTGCAGAACAAAAACATCCAATATTCAGAATGATGACAAGCTTGTTTTCAGGAGGAAACAGTTTGCAATGGACACCTTAGGTGTGATAATTTGAATTGCAGACACTTTCTTTCAGTCTGGAGTTCATAATCAAAGCGAATGGGAGGTCTGGCGGAGAATCCATTTCAGCCTGGGACTGCCCTCACCGGCAAACACTTTACTTTGCGTCTGCAATTCGGCAACAATTTGTGCCCATCCTGCTTGGCGCTCTGCGGAGCAAGAGTACTAATGTTGTCCACCGTTTTTGAATACAATGACGAAGCTTGTGTGCATTTTGGATTCCATAACCATCCTGTCTCGAAGGGGGATTACAGGGAGAGTGTTGAGACAGTATCGAGGTTGATCAAACAGGAGTTCGGGAGAAACCCATCCGCAACAACATCTGCAATTGCTCTTGGCGCAAGCAAGTCCTTCTTGGAAAGCCATATTTTGAGTGAAGGAGATTCTGTGGGGACTAAACTTGACGGTGCAGCATTGGACCTGGTCATGGATCATTTCTCCACTTTAAGTTCACCTAACATTCGGCATCAGATCAATGCATTGAGAATGGGCTCTGGGATCAGAGGCTACATAGACAATATTTTGGAATTGAAACGACTGAGCAAGTACGATTATCCAGGACAATGTATTCCCAGGTCAAGGTGCCATCAAAGTTTTTCTTTTCAAAATGTCGACTGTTGGGGAGGGCAGTGGGGTTAGCCTCGTGAAGCGGATGCAGAAGACTGGGGACTTGCAGAACTGTTTCTTATGTTTGATCATGTGAAACGAGTGAAGGATTGGACGACAATGGCTTGTCATGTCTACGATCCAGTGTACCAACGAGTTATGACAATTGCAGTTGTGACATGCAATCCGAGGATACGGAATCCCAGAAGCTCATGTGGAATTCCCTGATACGTGTCATGGGCTGCCATGGGCTGCCATCTCCAAATTTCGCAGGTTTCATGGCGGATAGTGCTCAAGCAAATTTCAATGCTATTCGTATTGTCTTCGGATCGGGCGACCCAAAAGTGCCTATGCCAGGAAGAGAGCGTATGTCTATTCCATTGGACACAATCTCTGGAAAAACATACAAAGTCGGACATCAAACCAGAGATGCAGACTCAGCACCGTAAATTGTGCAAAGAGTACAAAGATGCTAGAACAATGAAGGAGGCGGACACTTTGTTCCAGACAATTCGTGCCTGGTGGTTCTCTTCTGGAGCTGCATCACTTGAGAGTATGAGAGCATTGGAAGATTGGCTGGCGTTTTGGCACTTCCGGTATAGACAGTGGGGAGCAGCCATGACAATGGTACGAGGCTTCTATTTCATGCTTTATTCATACATTTGCTTTCCATATTTTTGACTCATTGCTTTCTTTATGTTGTTTCCTGTGCACTATTCTGAAGTGTGGTTATCCTCTTTGCAGAACATGTCCATTGAGGAAATGGCAGACATGCCATCTTGCAATTTGGCAGAAACTGTGCACAATGCATGGTTGCAGCAGTCTGGGAAACGAGGTCGGGATTTGTATGTGGCAACAACAGATGATTTGATACGTGCCTTGCAAAACAAACCCGATACCGTGATTTTCTTACGAGGTGGGGTTGGTGGCAAGGGTCCGGACAAATCGGAGTTGATGTTGCGTGCTGCAAACAGATCTGGGGATCCAATCAAGATAGCACGGGCGGTGAGCATGTATGCCCAGGGAACGCCACTTGTTTCTAGAGTTCCACATCTTGAAGGGGAGGAGAGATTCGGCTCCTGTAAGAGGAAATTGAACACTCCACCTGGTTCGGATTCAGATTCCCACAGGGCAGACCGTGATAACTTCTCGAAGCCTCGTGTTCCCCTGCATGACAGCTCCGTGTCCGGAACCTCCATTGTGGAGGAACCTCCAACACGACGGCAAGCTCCAGCATCAAACCGTGCCACTGAAATGGTGCAGGAGAGAAAAACAACCCCTTGATGTGCTTGAGTCCGCATGCCCCGACCACGTTTGGCACATAGAACGCACAAGTGTCGGGTCTCGTGTGAAATGTACAGCGATCAGGGCAACTAATTTCGAGAAGTGCACTTCATCTATATCCAGAGGTGGTGCCCGAACTCCTGCTCCGACTTTCACGGGCTTGATGCGTCCATACGGTCAACCAGAAGCCAAGAACCACAAGTTCTGGTTCTGCGCAGATGATTGTGCCAGATGTGTGCATGGAACTGTGCGTCCTTCCGTAGTGATGAAGCCATCTCCTCCAACCGTTTGGCCCGTGAAGGTGGGAACACATCTCAGCTTTCAGGAGATTGAAATGCTGGAGGAGGCAGGTTTTTCCCTTGCGAGACAACCCCAACTCCATGCATGTGCTACTATTCCTGCGTCTCCCGGGTCCCCCCGGCAAATCCTGACTTGTGGCCAACCAAACGAGATGGAAAGCTCGTTCGGCGTTTCCCTCCAACCGCTGAACACTTTGGCAAAGTGGAGTCCGCAAGAATGCTCCAAGCTCGTGTCGGAAGCACCACGGAAGTACCCGATCCAGGATATGGTCGGGTATTCACAATCATCACTTCCACATCTGCTGTTCATGACAGGACCTACGACATCACGGTTTCCAATTTCCCCAATTGCACATGTCCTGATTTTGTGAATATGCTATCAACCAGTTTGGGCAAGAGAGGTAAATTCATACCCTGCAAACATTTGTATTTCATATTTTTGAGGAGGATGGTTTGCGATCCCCAAACGTGACAACTTCATTCACCAGGCCACTATGAGTTTCAACGAGGGATACTCTTTTGCAGCGGGATACAACACATGGGTAGCATGAACTATGTAATGTGGTATGTGGATGACCATGATTTGAAATGTGTAATTCACATCAATTCGTCGGCTGTGCAATGATATGGCCTCCAACTATACGGAGTGAGGTCTGAGTGACAACTTTTAGGTAGTGCACATTTGTCATTGCACCGTTCGAAGTCTACATGTCTTGCTGTCGCTATGCACTACAATCATTTTGAAGATGATCATAACTCTCATTGTTATTTGAGGAGGGAGGAAGTCTTCGTGGCAGCCTTTATGGCGCACACTTTGTGAGGATATTTTGTCGTCTTCGTAATTGTAAAAGTGAAACAAACATTTGTAATTGCACAATGTTGGATGCTGCAATTGTAGGCCTCAACGCTCGTCTTGATTCTATTTAGGCAAGATTCCCTGCATTAATTCCACGGTCATAGGACCATCCACGGTTATAGGCGGCGCATGTTAATGCTGACGTGGCAGTTGACGGACAGTGCCACGTCATCATTTACCGCCACATCAGCATGCTGACATGACGCTCACGCCACGTCGTGCAGGCTCACGCCACGTCAGCTGGCGTGAGCGTACGCTCACGCCACGTCACTCCTGCGTGAGCGTACGCTCGCGCGCTCACGTGCAACGCTCACGCCATTGCGTCGTTGACCACGGAATTCACTCTTTCCATTTGACCGTCCGTTGTAGGTCGGAAGGCGGTGCTCATCTTGAGCCTCGTCCCCATTTTCTTCCAAAGTGCCCTCCAAAATTTACTTGTAAACTTTGGATCGCGGTCCGAGACAATATCCTTCGGAAGTCCATGATGCTTGAAGACGTGGGCGAAATAAAGTCGCCTCGTCTCCTGCACTGTTGCCGTCTCCTTGGTGGGAATGAAATGGCCCATTTTACTGAACATATCCACCACCACCATGATTGCATCGAATCCTTTTGACAGCGGCATAGCAGTCATGAAATCCATCGAGACACTTTCCGAAGACCCCTCTGGAATCGTCAAGGGTTGTAACAGCCCCGCTTGCTTTTTGTACTCGCTCCGATTTTGTTGGCATGTGGTACATATCTTGACATACTCCTCGACCTCCTCCCTCAATTTGGGCCAGAAGTGCTTTTTCTTCAAGAGTGTCGCGGTGCGCTTGGCTCTGCCGTGGCCCGCAAGCGGGCCATCATGGCATTCTCTCAAGAGACTATCTCTGATCCCTCCCTTCGGCTTGTAGAGACGTTTTTGCTTGTATCAAACCAGTCCATTTTGCAAGTGGAACTGCAATTTAACCCCATCCTCAAGTCCCGCTTTACAGACTTCGTCATCTCATCCTTTCGGTAAGTCTTCCGGATCTTCCTTTGGAGCGTCGTCTCCCCTGTACACCAACATGAGCTGATGCTTTCTACTTAAAGCATCGGCCACCACATTGTCCCGCCCCGATTTGTACTGGATATCCACGTCAAACACTGCCAAACTGTCTTGTCACCTAAGTTGTTTTGGGGACAACTTAGGCTGCATGGCAAAATACTTCACCGTGACATTGTCCGTGAACACTTCACCGGGTTGGAACCAACATAGTGGCGCCAAAGCTCAAGGCAATGCACCACCGCCTTCATTTTTCTCATGTGTAGGCCACCGTCGCTCCACTTCATTCATTTCTTACTTTCGTAAGCCACTGGACGTCCATCCTGCATGAGTACACCCCCAATTGCAAAATCCGACGCATCTGTATGAATCTCAAATGGATGGTCGAACTCCAGGATTTTTAAGACTGGAGCTTCCGCCATACGCTGCTTCAACTCGGCAAAAGCTTGGCCACAAAAAGGTGTTCCATACCCATACTTTGGACTTACACAGAAGGTCTGACAGCGGCCCCGCGATCTTGGCGAAATTTCTCGCATACTTTCGGTAATAGGAGGCGAGTCCTAGGAAGGATCATACTCCCGGGACCGAAGTCGGAGGCTCCCAGTCCAAGATCGCCTCACCTTTCTGTTATCCATTTTGATCCCATCCTGTGTAATCACATGCCCTAGGAACTCCACTTTGTGACCCCGAATTCGCATTTTGAAGCTTTGGCATACAACTTCCCTTCCCGCAATTTCTGGAACACCCTTTTGAGCTGTTCCAAGTGTTCTTCCTTTGTTTTCGAGTACACAAGATGTCGTCGATGTACACGATCACAAAGTCATCCAACCACTCCTGGAAAAGGCTGTTCATTAGCGTGCTAAAGATCGCGGGTGCGTTGGTGAGCCCAAAAGGCATCACCAGGATCTCATATGAACCATATCTTGTGTCGCAGCCCTTTGTCTTGAGGGCAGGGGGTCGGGACACAAGAGGGGCTGCCCTGGTGGGGGCAGTAGCAACAATAGATGCGGGGGCTGAGGTGGAGGCGCTCACTAGGTGGAGCCCCGCACACCGGGTTGCGGTGGGGATGGTGGTAGCTTAGTGGGTCTTAGTGGGGGTGGCATAGGACTCACCATGGGGCGGAAACCTTGTGGTGGGAGTCGTGGGGAGTCTTGGGACTCATCACAGCCCAATGGGGCCGTGGTGGGTGGGCCAAGACTCCTCGCGACTCATCACCGGGAGTCGAGAGTTTTTGTGGTGGTTCGCCATATAATGGCAGGGTTGTTTGTGAAACCCCCGCGGACAGTCACAGAAGTATATATAGGGAGTAGTAACCCCGAGAACGGTGCAAGCCCGTTGGTGACCAAAAAAACTAGTGAGTAAGCGTGCGAGCCGGAAAGCGACCAAGGCGTGGGGAGCTGTTCCGGACTGCCATCGACCAAAGGGAATTTCCACTTGGCCCAAATTGAGAGAGGGTCTCGTGGAGGAGTAAAGGGGGACCGTTATGTCCCGGTGAGCAGCCAAAGCTCCGAGTTGGCCCGGCGGCCAGTTTGGGAATTAGGCGTGCGCAACAAAGCGAGTAACTATGACTTGAAGGGAGCTTACCGAAGTGAGGTGCGCGACACTTGGTATCAGAGCTTAGAGTTCAGTACGCGATCGTCCTTGAGATCGGCCTCATCATGGGGTCGGGCAAGCCAAAGCCAAAGCGGAACGGCCCAAAAGATGATGATCCTGGTGAGCCCGATGGGGACGACGTGTCACCGAAGCGGCAATTTGAGGAGGCGATGCATGCTTTTGATTGGCTCTGCCGTGGCCCGCAAGCGGGCCATCATGGCATTCTCTCAAGAGACTATCTCTGATCCCTCCCTTTGGCACGTAGAGACGCTTTTGCTTGTACCGGACCAAAGCCTGAACATATCCCCGAATGTCATCCGTTTGCTTCAAATTCCTCATCTTGTCCCGGGCGAGCCAAGACGCATTGAGGGGCACAAATTGTCTCTTCATAAGTTCCTTGAACCCACTCCAGCTCAAGGCTTCTGGGTCTGGACCTTGGTCGTGAAGGCGTTTCTCACCATTGTTGAGCATAACCCCTCAAATAGGTGGGAGCCACTTCCACCCGATCCTCGTCACTCAACTTGGCCGCCGGAAGTACTACCAAGAGCCAGGTATTGAGTGCCTTCTGATTTCGGACGCCCTCTAAACTAAGCGAATAAGGACATGTGTTAGATGACCTACTAGAACCAGTACAAACCTATAGTGATGGAGTCGTATTTGTAGTCATGAAATATGCCACATGCTACCCTCACTGATGTAGCGAGTAGTGATATATTCATAAGTGTAGTCATAAGGTACAGTCGTGTAGTCATATACATCTGGGGGGTCACGCGTCATGGAGAGACCCGTGTTTGTCACTGCAGAGTGATATAGTCATAATCGCACTTATCACTGCAAATGTAGTGATATTTGCAGTCATAAAAACAATAATTTGTACTCATGAGACTTGAGGCGGGAACGACGACATGCCATGAAGAAGTGGGAAGGGGAGGAGAGGGAAGGGGCTGTAGGGCTAAAGCGCCACAAGGTGGAGATGCCCAAATGGAGTCATCAATGTTGGCTGTGAAGGCAAGGAACATTGGCCGCGATTTGCGTGGCCTTGCACTACGCTACCTGGATTCAAGCATACAGGACATTGACCAGCAGTTGTAGAGTGCCATAAATGAAATGTATGAGTAAACACCTTTCCCTGCTCATTTGCAATAAAATGTTGCATTTCATTGCTATGACGAGTCCCACATGACCCTATTTCCGTGCCTCCTAACCCTATTTCGTGGACACACAATGGCCCGCTAATGCTTTTTTTTTCCTGCTCATGCTCCTGCCGCTCATGAAATAGCAGCCCCGGATATACCAAGCATGGTTGTGGTAGGAATGCCTTCGAGACATATGATCAACTGATACAGCAAGGGGTGATGCCCAATCAGGTCACATTTGTTTACATTCTCAAGGCTTGTGCGAGATTGGCAGCCCTGGAAAAACGGCAAAGAGATCCATGCTGACATATGAAAGCTGGAGTTGTACCAAATCTGATTTTGAACAATAGCCTTGTTGACATGTATGCGAAATGCGGGAGCATGAAGGTTGCAAAGAGAGTATTTGACAACATGGCTGAAATTACAGGTGATCCAAAGAGTAATGTTGGCAGGATTTACCAAGCATGGGTGTGGTAGGAATGCTTTTGAGACCTATGAGCAGATTCTGTGCAAAGGGGTGAAGCCCAACCACATCAGATTTGTTTGTGTTTGCAATGCATGTGCAAGCCTGGCAGCCCTAGAAAAGGGCAAAGAGGTGCATGGTTGCATCGCCAAAGCTGGAATTGTACCAAATGTGATTCTGAACAATACCCTCGTAGACATGTATGCCAAATGTGGGAGCATCGAGGATGTGGAGGGAGTGTTCAACAATATGGCTGAACGAGATTTGGTGTCATGGAACGCCATGCTTGTAGGATATGCATAGCAGGGGTGCGGGATGGAGGCCTGGGGGAAGGGGTGAAGCCCGACCACGTCACGTTTGTGTGCGTTTGCAATGCGTGTGCAAGCCTGGCAGCCCTGGAAAAGGGCAAAGAGGTTCATGGTGACATCATCAAAGCTGAAATTGCAAATGTCATTTTGGACACTGCCCTGGTTCACTTGTATGCAAAATATGAGTGCAATGAGGATGCAAAGGGAGTATTTGACAATATGGCTGAATGAAATGTGGTGTCGTGGAATGCGATGATCACAGGATATGCCCAGCATGGTTGTCATAGGGAGGTCCTGCAACTATTTGAAGGAATGCAAAAGAAAGGCTTGAAGCTGGACAATATCACCTTTATATGTGTTCTCGCTGCCTGCAGCCACACTGACCTACTGAATGAAGGAAGATGCTACTTCGATTCCCTGAGTGAAGATCATGGTATCAATCTGACAGTAAAGCACTTTGGCTGCATGGTGGACCTTCTTGGACGTGCGGGACAACTGGATGAGGCAGTGGACCTGATTAATAAAATGCCAATCAATCTAGATGTTGTGGTGTGGAAGGCCTTGCTTGATGCTTGCAGAATCCATGGCAATGTGGAGATGGCTGAATGTGTGGCAACATCTATCCTCAAGTGGGATGAACAGGATGCCACGACTTATGTGGTGCTATATCAAACATCCATGCTGCAGCTGGCAGGTGGGATGATACTGCAAAGGTGAGAAGAATGATGAAGGTCAGAGGGGTTAGAAAGGAGCTAGATGACAAGTTGCATCCCAGAATTAAGGAAATCCATGCTGAGTTGAGAAGATTGTCTGGGCAGATGAAGGAGGCGGGTATGTGCCTGACATACGCTTTTTATTGCATGATGTGGAGGAAAGGAATTTCTCTTAGCCACCACAGTGAGAAGTTGGCGATTGGTTTTGGCTGATCAGCACAACTCATCAAGAATCTTCAAGTGTGTGGAGACTGCCACACCTCCACCAAATTCAACTCAAAGATTGTTGGCCGAGCAATTGTTGTATGGGACGCTAACTACTTTCCACCACTTTGAAGATGGGATTTGTTCTTGTGGTGATTACTGGTGAAAGGATGTTTCTTGTAAAGATGCTAGTGTCTTGCTTCATTCATTGATCTGTGTAGCTACTCAGACCATCCACCATTTCCTGATAGTGGGGTCTACCCGGCATAGGTAGGAAGTCAGCCACAATTGCACTTGACTGAAGGGTGATTTTTGACTGATTCTAGTGACAGTGGATGGAAATCAGAGTGTTGTCCTAATTCTGGGTTTGGGTGGTGGAGTTTCTCCAAAGCTTGAAGATGGAAGTGAATACAAATTTTAATGAGCTTGATGAGAGGGGCAGCCCTATGCACAAGTTTGTTCAGCATCATAAATTTGGACATGTTTGTTGTTTCTCATGGTGTGGCTTTGGATGGAGCCCTTGATGAACTTACATGAATATTGTTAAAAGCTAGCGTTAACCACTAAGATCCAATCCCACGGTGGATGCTTGAAAGTTCATATAGTGAATGGAAGGGTATTTGGGTATGTTGATATTGATTGATGCGGCTTGTGAAAATTGAACATTGAAATGCAGATCCGCCACTTTTCTTCCAGAAAAAAACAAAACACGGGATCTCTGCATATAACACAGTGGGGATGACCCACCCCTTTTTTGTGAAAAATTGAACGTAGTTCTCAGAATTCGTCGCTAGTAGTGCGGAGCAACGCGAAGCCCTAGTATATCAAAAGAACTACAGCTTGTTGGCACGGTGGAGGTTGTGGTCTGGTGGTAGGTCGATAGCGATGCGGCGGTGCAGGTCTTGGGTTCCATTCCCTGAACGTGGTTCACGTGGTAGGCGCTGACTACAAAACTACCTCCATGGAGGTAGTGTGTAGCTACTCTCATGCAGGTAGTTCAGCTTGGTTTTGCAACTACCTTCATGTAGAAAATCCTAAAACTACCTGCATGGAGGTAGTTGTAAATTTCATATGCCCAAAAAATTCTAAGTCCTTGACGCATGAAGGTAGTTTGCTCCTATATTAATGAGACGGGGGCCCATCGTCTGACCAGCCTCATTACGACGAGGCCACACAAAATTCTGAGCCCATCCCTCATAGCACTCCCCCTTATCCAGACGCTTCATAGCCGCCGCTTAAACATCAATGCGCAACGGCCTCTAATCACACACTCTACTGCTACAAATGCCTGCAAAGCCTTCGCTCTAATATCGCCCCTACATGCAGATTGCTGCCAGCGTATGCTGCTCCCAAACTCCCGCCGCCGCTCACACCTCCTCTGCTGCACACACACTCATGCCACCCGCTCGCTACTCACTGGACCCTCCCGACTCTTGTTAGTATAGTTGTCTGCCAAACTACCTCACCCCCATTGCTCCCCTGCAGACTTCCATTTCCACATGTCTAGCTCAAAGGTTGGTGGCATCCAGAAGCGTACTAGTAGCATCCAGAAACAGCCCCACTCTAAAACTAGTATAGAAACCCGCAGTAAGAGGTCCAGTGCTCGCTCACTCTCCACACCTCGCTCTGCTACTAGGAAACAACAAATGGAAGGCGACAACGACATGGAGTTCCTATAGGACGGCGACATGGACGTCAGCGATATGCATCCTCCGACGAGCAATTCTTTGCTGCAGACAACGCTTACCATACCGCTAGATTGCCACGGCAGGCTCAGCTGTTCGCATGAGGTGTACACCATCACCATTTCAGAATTACCCACCTGCAATTGCACCGACTTCCAGATCATGGCGAACAAGGGGGCATCATACTGCCCTTGCAAGCATCTGTACTACGTGTACCTAAAGAGACTCCGGTGTAATTCCCAACTCATCACTTCATACATGCACCAGGGTTGAGCCCCCAAGAGGTGCACACTCTTCTGAATATGGATCCAGGGGACCAGTGACCTTGGCTTGCGGTCCCAACACTATGGTACGCCCATCCTTTTCGGATAGTAGAACTGTACTGCTGCAAGTAGCTCTGACTTTGGCCACAGAAAGGTCCGACTTATGTCTTGCCTACAGTAAACCTGTTTTGCTCGAACTAAGATAATACTATGTCATTCACTCGTGTTTCCACGTGCATGTATTTTTGTGTGTTGGAGGGTTCCTGTTTTTCTGCTCTCCCAAACTTTGCTTTCCTCATTCGACCCCCGGCAAGGAAATGCGGCGCCGCATTTCCAAGTAACGTCGTAGGTACTGGTAGATGCGGCATTCACCAACATCAAACTGCCCAAAAATTTCGCACGTGCGAACCCTAATGCGGCACCGCATTTCCCAGTTGAGTCTTCCCGCCGAATACTCAAAGATGACATAATTGTGCAGACTCTATTTGTTCAATCGCGGCAAAAGGGTCAGCTTCATTCCAATGTTAAGGCATGTAAAACCGCGGAATACTCTATACAGGCCAGTATGCGACGTCCTTTTGCCGTGGTATACTGGATTTCTCGTTGCACGGTCACTCATTTCCATGAGCGGATGTAAAAAAACCATGAGCGGAGTTGTTACTGACGACATATCTTCGCCGCATTACAGGATCTGGAACTTCCAAAAACGGCAAGGTCAAATAAAAAACTATTATTTTAATACTTGTTTAATCTGCCGCATTTCCAAATTTGGAGGAGTCCGCTCATGAAATCCGCGTGTCTTAGACTTCGGCTCACCGCTCATGCGGCTCATGCGGCTCATGGCATGGCTCATGGTTTCTACTCATGAAATAGTAAACCTCACTTGTATCTTGTACTTCCCATCATGTACAGTCAGTACTGGGAATTCCAGTCATGGAATACCCTGGCCATTTCAGCCATGCCGACCCAGTAATAAGGAATAGGCTTCCATAACATCATCCATTTTCAACACAGTCACTGTGATCTAAAAAATCATCTTTGGATCTGTATCTTTACTCCTCTTATCAAGCCTAAAGGCAGGGATGCCTCGGCGTGAGCCTGGTCACGTGAGCACGTGAGCGCGTGAGCGCGACTGCGCTCACGCCACGTCACCTTGCGCAAATGCCACGTCACGGGTCTCAGTCCACGTCATCACACGTGGAGGCCGAGTCACCACGCACCCAGAAAGAAGTGGAGTGTATTCCCGCGGATTGGCACCCTTTACCGCGGAAACAAGCTGGACGACATAAAAAAAGGCATTGAATAAATGATGGATGAATGTACAGTTGGATGATAAACAGATGGATGAGTTTGAAAAATCTATGTAGATGGATGAATGACGGATGGATAAGAGTAAAATGGATGAATGTATAATGGATGTTGAGCAATGACAAAAATTCATGACAGGAAGATGCATGACCAAATCTTTTGACGAATGCACAAAGTATATGAAATGAGTGTGGAAGGTTTGTGGGGTGGATTAAAGAGTACAGAGGATGAATGTACAATGGATGTTGTACAAAGGAAGCTTTCATGAATGGAGCACGCATGAATACAGTGTAGATGAATGCACAATGGATATGAGAAGAGTCAGGAAGGTTTGTGAGATGGATTCATACATATAGCAATTTAAACGAAAGTTGATTCTGTGATTATTATTTGTTCTAAAGGAACAACTACGGTAGAGTAAGGGGATTCAACGTTTCCAGATAATATGAAAATGAATATTAAAAAGAATACAGTTCAGTCTGACTCAGAGTCAGTACAATGTATCCCCTCTTCCTCTGCATCTAAGTCTAAGTTTTAGAACACCGGATCCACGCTGGATACACCTACGGCTGGCCACTAAAAAGTCAGGGGATAGGGACTCGGACGCGTGAAGTGCCATTGCTTCGGCATAAACAGGGAGCAGAAAATTGGAAAGGGGGCTGTCGAAAACAGACTCGCCAGAAATGACTGTATCTCCTGAAGATCCACCGCTGGCTTTCCTGAAAGACAGCCTGAAAAAGTTATTACTGTAACTTTGATGTTATCGAGAAATTGAGTATGACTCCCAAAGAGGGTTTAGCACTTACTCACATGAAAAGTCGTTGTCGACCTGCTTATCTTCGGGATCGTCATCATTTCGAATATGAATCCGATCAGTCTGTGTGCCTGAAGTGGAGCCAGACAAAAGGGGAGGAGCACTGTGTTGTAGAGGTCAGAATCACCCTCCATACCAAAAAGGCTTCTTCCGCCTGCCTTGCATGCGTGGTAAGTTGCTCCTGCACCAGACAGGAGAACAAACAGTTTGGAGGAGGGGATTTAAGCAGATGAAACTGAAAGGAAACCAATTCGGAAGGGAAAACGAACCTGTGGACACAGAAAGATCGACCACCCGTGCAGAGCGGTGGCTGCATGACTCCAGCAGTATTTGCATGAATGCTGGTGACTTTTCCTTTGCACCTCTCCAGGGAGTGCCATCTGGTCTCTTCAGAGTCTGACTGGACTGCATGAAGTTGTACAAAATGTCATCGACATGGGGCTCATAGGGGGGGTTGACGAAACAACCCTGGTCAGAAATCTCAAAGCTGCGGATGGAGGATGGTGTCTTTGATGTGCGAATCCTCCGCAGGCAGATCGCCTCGAACATCCTCGTCTGCCAAAGATAGCAGGTTAGTGTGGTAAACACAATCTAAAGTGGAAGTGTGTACATCGGCTATTCAGAACTCTGACACCAAAAAAACCATGAATCGTTGATGATCGGTGTCGATCATAAAACATTCTACTAGAGTGGAGCTGCAGAGAAAATTGAAACTCATGATCAAAGCATAAGCAGAAGGCAGACGGCATACCAGCTGACCAGGGAAACCCCCTTTCACAAGGTAGAGGCTGTTCACACAATTCCATGTGCGCAAAACTTCAAACCCTGAAGACTTGAGGTATGATGCCAATGCCCGACGACTATCATTGTCACATGACTGAAAAAGCAGAAGTGTCCCTGCATCAGAGAGGAAATTGTTACAGAACCCGAATACCCAACTCCAGTAGTTGTCCTCGAATTTGTTCCACCCTGGCGTCTTGCCCTTTGGAAGAACTTCTGGCACAGCCTGGCCATCCGGGATGTCGAGAATGACAATGTCGGCCGCATAAGTTTTCTGCACACCGCACACGAAGGTGGGACCTGTGCTCACCTGCAACAGACATGTTTTTTATAAGAACGATGGCAAGAATGTTTTCAAAGAACGAGACTGAAATACTGCCAACGAAACATTCAGAGAAAAAGGAAAGAAAGTGGAATTCTCACCAGATTGAGGAATGAGATTATATTGTCCCAGGTAGGGGATGGCACCCCAGTGTATCCTCTCTTTCGACTCTGCATCATCGAAAGCCAACCCTCATTAACAATTTTCATCTCTCCTGCTGAATCAGAACGGGAAGGGTGTGGCTTGGCATCGAACACGCACTGAAGAGTGCGGGTATATCTTCCAGCACTAAAGTCCTGCCCACTCTCCATCTCCTTTTCATTCTCCTTCCCCTTGTCCTTTTCCTTCTCTTTGGACTTGTCTTTGTCCTTTGGCTTTGCTGGTGAGATGGCTATGACATCAACAGCCTTGTCTTTTGGTTTGCGGCCCGCCTTCTTTCCCTTCTGCGGCGTTCCCTGAGCATCAGGCTCCTTGGCAGCCAAGGTTGCTGTTTCGTTGATACTCTTCGTCAGTCAAAGGCGCCAGCATCTCAGCGTTATTGTTCAAGTATTTCATATGCTGTTCTTGAAAGGTCGTGTGCTCAGGTGGGCAGTCAAGGTACCACCCACAGTCTCTGAAGTGAGAAGGACTCCAGTCCTTCAATATCCCTGCAGTATACATGGTTGGATCGTTTGCAGGGTCCGACCACATGTCAAGATAGTCGGGAATTCCGCTCAGGTGATTTCCTTCCATAAGCACATATTTCGTGTACCTGAAAAAAGGAGATGAATCCCAACCCACAAAAGCGCTCAGTGAGTAAGATGCAAGTAGAACAGAAAGAATAAAACATGGATTGAAATGGCTCTGACAACTGCTCCAAGGACCTTTCAGGACCACACTACTGCTCCAGATATGAATGTCGTCAACGCCATTCAGAACATTCCATTCCATGACACTGTAAATACATCCTAATCAGGTGAATGCAAATATGCGATTAGAAATGACACAGACATAGAAGTGAATGTCGTCAACGACATTCAAGAATGAAGCCAAATTATTACTGAAATGAAGCAAAATCACAGGATGGAAATAAAAAAATTGAGTAAGGAACCATCCAGGAAAACTCAATGCACATTCATAACGAACCTATCACTGAGGACCTCACAACATCACTGTATGTGAATGGCGTCAACGCCATTCACAAAAATACAAAAAAGAAACCAATTACTTAGCTCCCCAATCCATGAAAATTGAATTTGTCGTTTTTTAATAATACAGACACAGCTGTGAATGTCGTCAACGACATTCACTTTGGATTTCTTAAAACAGAGCTTATGAAGCCTCCATATTCATCGCAAGAGGAAAAAACAATGCAGAACAACTGAATGTCTGCATTGACATTCAGCAAAATGAAGTGATCAACCTCATTGTAACCTCTATGGACATTACAAAAATTTAAATAACCTTGAGGACCACACAACAACTCCGTATGTGAATGTCGTCAACGCCATTCAAGGACATTATCAATTCTAATCAGGGACAATATAATTGCACCCTTAGATCCTAACCAGGTGAATTCATATACTCGCTTAAGAATGACTCAGACAAAGAAGTGAATGTCGTCAACGACATTCAATCTGGATCTAAGATTGCAATCCATATGAAGCCACAATTTTTCCCAAAAAAACAGTAGAGTTTCAAGTATGACATTTCACCTGTACACAACTCGCATCATGGCCCACTCTCCTCCAACCTGACTGTCAAAGTCGTTGGACCGTAAAATGTTACCATCTTTGGAGAACTCCCGGAAAAAACAGTATCTCCAGGTGAGACCTCTCCACTTCCTTATGTATGCCTCCAATGACATTTGGGGAGGGGAAACAATCGCAATGTTCAGGTCCTTCAAAGTCTGATCCAGCACAATGACGGCGCGCTTTTCGAGCTGCAAATAGAATATTTGTCAGAATTGCAAAAAAGAAACACATCACATACTTGAAGAGAAGAAACAGCATGTTCGAATACACACCTGACTCCAAAATGTAGCCTTGTGGAGCCAGTTATCAAACACCAAATCACTGATTCCTTCCACCTTTGTGCCAGGCTGTATGGTGCTCTTTGGGAACTGATTCAAGTCCTTTACTGTTTGATCTGAGTTCCATATCTCCAGCCACCTTATTTTTGTTTGTGGGTCGACCATCGATATGGCCAGCCGGTGCAATTTCTCCTGCTGCATCTCCGGATGCACATGCTTGTCATAGTGTGTTTTGATCTGCTGAAGGAACTCAGGACCAAGTCCAGGATCTACTATTCTAAGCTGCTTTCCGAAGGCTGACATCAATTTGGTTCTTCGCATCTCAAACTCCTTCTTTATTGCAGCTTCCACACCCTTTGATGTCCTTAGTTCCTCTGGTGTAGTGCGGTAATATTCGGATTTTCCCTTCTCAGCTGCCTCTGCCAGTCTTGCTGCATTCATTCAAGTAGTGATTAGCTCCGAAGGGACTCTAAACATGTATTCGAAAAGTAAACAGAGTACAGACTCGGGCTTACCGCATACATGTACTCCAGAAACGCCTCTCGTGTCAAAGAATACCAAGTGCCTGCAGCTCTTCCTGTTTCGCACTTCTTGATGATATGGGTGGTAGTACTGTCCGAAAATATCCAGCTTCATCAGACCAATCCTCTGAATTCGGAATAGGTGTGAACTACCAAGCTTTGTCACATGCGATTTCTCTGTCGATCTGCAAAAACATTGAAAACATTGCATTCCTTAACACTGTTTTTTGATCAACAAGACACTACAGAGGGAATCAAATCTCCTGGATGACTTACTTGTTCACGTCGTGCATAGCTGTAAGAAGCCTAGCGATGTCGTTTCCTGGATCCAAAACCATTGCCTCCACAGCAACATGCTTGTCTTTGTCTTTCGAATGGTGTTTCTGAATGTATCCCATCCATGCCAGCAATCGGTGGTTGCCGTCCCAGACGTAGAACATGTGGTTGCAAAATTGCTGGGTGTTCTTTCCCATCATGAGGCCCTCGAACTCCTCATTGGCATCTTTCCAGCACTCATCCCAGTTATCACTGATCTCTGGAGAAACTAATGTGCTTTTCCCATTTATATCCGTCAGTGACACATAAAAAACTTGTGCACCAAGTCTATATCCATGCACAAAATCACTCTCCAATTTTGTTATGTCATGGGAAAGAGGTGGACGCACAACAGGCATTGATATCATCCGGCACAGAGGTATGTCCAGACGCCCTCCAGATACGAGCATGTCCCTTATAACCTCCTGAGAGTTTACCTTCTGGAATGACATGAGTTCTTTCACCTTGTCAAGGTAGTGCACTTCGGATTCATCTGCTTCATCTGTATTCTCTGAGCTTTTTGCGGACTCGTCCCCATCTCCAGATCCTTTCCCCTCTGATCCTGTAGGCTTCGACCTCACAGTTTCTGCACGATGCCATTCAGTTCTGACTGAGTGATTTGCAAATAGTGAATGGGTAACGACAATCACTCTGTATCAAGGAAACTCACCATGAATGGTGTGAAAGAATTCAGCACAATCTACACATGCAAAGCCGAGACTGCCGTATTCAAAACAAAAGTGAGAGCGATAGCGAACGGCGTTAACGACAATCACAAAAGATAACAACCTGCCGGATCGGTGTTGTGTAATGACATATATGTGCAACTGATGGCGGCAACGACATTCAGTGTAGTTTAGGGAGAATAGTAAGTGCAGACTCTCTCTTCAAACACATAGGTACATAAATCTCATGAGCAGAATCGAATGGCGTTAACGACGCTCGCGATTCAGTAGTTCCTGCTAAAGAATGGAAGAGGAAGGACTCCTTGAAAGGCAATCACATAGACTATATGATAAAACTTACTGGCACCTTCTTAGGTTTTGAATTTGATCCCCTTCTGCAGCTTTCCTCTTCCCTCTCACATCTGCTGGAGTTTCTGTCTGCGCAAGGGTTTCTTGACCTTCTTCAGGTTCGGCGTTCCGCGTGCTTCCACCTTCTTCAGTGTCCCTGCGATTCATCTCTGCCTCCACAGGCTGGCGCACTCTTATCGCCGACTGTGTCGCAGCCGCTGCCTCAGTCTCCGTCTGCTCTTGTGAATCAGTCTCCGCGTTCACCTGCTGCCTTGGCCCTGTGTTCTCCAACAAACGACGCCTCGTCATTTTCTCTCTTGCTCTGCGTCTCTCTCTAAGGGAAGTAAAATAAAGAGACTTTCTTCTCTTTCGTATTCTAGAAGGAACCCTCTCCAGCTTGACTACCACTCTCCCTCTAAGCGCGAAAAGTAGAAAAACGCAGTGACTCCCGATTTCTTGCGGGATTGCCTGTGTTCTTGCGTGTCTCTAGAAGCATCGGATTCCCTCCCGCGTGACCGTTACACATAGTCGTTTCTTATTAGTGCACATGCCAGCAATTGGTGTACAGCTGTTCGTATTCAGTTATGGATGTCTGACGTGTGCCGCCCAAAACAAAACGGCGTGTTCTAAATTATAACTGGTTCAATATTTAAAAAGAACAGCGAATCCCAGAAATTGATGCGCAGTCTTAAACAAATAAATATAAATGAACGAGAGTTTGATGACAAATTTTGGAATATCATACACGGTCATCCTTGTTATCCAAACCCCACATTCGTTGCACATTTGGAACTTTCCAGGTGCGCATGATCATTGGTAGTAGTATATAGATACATTTACTTAATCTGCAATCCCATTCTCGGATCCTGTGGCATGCTTCCAGGAAGTCGGCTTTGTTATTGGGTTTATTGATGAGGTTCTGATTAACGGTTTAACAGTTGCCGACACTGCCCTATGGATCTCTGACCACTGGGCCCACAAGAAAAGTAATTAAAATGGACGGCTGCATATCTGGAATGAATAACAGAATATGCACAGTCGTTATCTGAGCTTCCTCCGCCATATGCTCTGCTCATTCTTCAACTGTGTTCTGGAGACAGCAGTAAACCGATTTACACTAGATCTGCGATAGCAAGGTACAAACATACTCGAGGAAGGAAGATGGCTTCCTCTGAAGCGGAGTTCTTCTCAGACGACAAACCAGTGCCGTTCTCCCAGGAAGTCCTTGACAATGGATTTGCAATTGTTCTGGAACATGTCTTGGCTACCCGTTTTCAGCTGCAGAATGGCTCCATCTTTTTGGAGAAAGAGGTTTACGATCTGAAAGGGAAGTTGGTGAAATATTCTTTCCAAAACCGTGATGAGACGGCTCATATCAGCCAGTGGAGAGTGCGTCCTGGTCGATACAGAGTACTTGGAGAGCCTCGGCGAAAGTCCCTTGGGTCATATGTGACGCCCGGGACTGCTGCTTCGGTCGTTGAAGACAAGAGGGAGGTGGTGGTGAAAAAAGAACAGACTTCCTCCACTCCAATCGTTGAGCTTTCGGATTCTTCGATGATGACATAAGTGAAATTCCAAATCCAGTCCTTCCTACTGTGGTTGCAGAAGCTGATGAAGAGATTTGTAGTGTCATTCCAAAATTGCGGGCGATGGGAGGAATGGCTGGATTCAAAAGTGAGTTGCGGGGAATTGATTGGGAATCTTTGAAGCAGGTGCCTGTGAAGTTCTTGCCGGAGACTTTTGATGGCGATATCCTATTCGAGCTGCCTCCTCCTCCGCGAGTTGGAGGGGTGTAACAATCATGATGCATGGAATGGACAAGAAACACGACGGGCACCCGTGGTGCCAGAACAAAAACATCCAATATTCAGAATGATGACAAGCTTGTTTTCAGGAGGACAGTTTGCAATGGACACCTTAGGTGTGATAATTTGAATTGCAGACACTTTCTTCAGTCTGGAGTTCATAATCAAAGCGAATGGGAGGGTCTGGCGGAGAATCCATTTCAGCCTGGGACTGCCCCTCCACGGCAAACACTTTCGTCTGCAAATTCTGCAAACTTGTGCCATCCTGCTTGGCGCTCTGCGGAGCAAGAATGTACTATGTTGTCCACCGTTTGAATACAATGACGAGAGCTTGTGTGCATTTTGGATTCCATAACCATCCTGTCTCGAAGGGGGATTACAGGGAGAGTGTTGAGACAGTATCGAGGTTGATCAAACAGGAGTTCGGGAGAAACCCATCCGCAACAACATCTGCAATTGCTCTTGGCGCAAGCAAGTCCTTCTTGGAAAGCCATATTTTGAGTGAAGGAGATTCTGTGGGGACTAAACTTGACGGTGCAGCATTGGACCTGGTCATGGATCATTTCTCCACTTTAAGTTCACCTAACATTCGGCATCAGATCAATGCATTGAGAATGGGCTCTGGGATCAGAGGCTACATAGACAATATTTTGGAATTGAAACGACTGAGCAAGTACGATTACATCCAGGACAATGTATTCCCAGGTCAAGGTGCCATCAAAGTTTTTCTTTTCAAAATGTCGACTGTTGGGGAGGGCAGTGGGGTTAGCCTCGTGAAGCGGATGCAGAAGACTGGGGACTTGCAGAACTGTTTCTTATGTTTGATCATGTGAAACGAGTGAAGGATTGGACGACAATGGCTTGTCATGTCTACGATCCAGTGTACCAACGAGTTATGACAATTGCAGTTTGTGACATGCAATCCGAGGATACGGAATCCCAGAAGCTCATGTGGAATTCCCTGATACGTGTCATGGGCTGCCATGGGCTGCCATCTCCAAATTTCGCAGGTTTCATGGCGGATAGTGCTCAAGCAAATTTCAATGCTATTCGTTGTCTTCGGATCGGGCGACCCAAAAGTGCCTATGCCAGGAAGAGAGCGTACATGTCTATTCCATTGGACACAATCTCTGGAAAAACATACAAAGTCGGACATCAAACCAGAGATGCAGACTCAGCACCGTAAATTGTGCAAAGAGTACAAAGATGCTAGAACAATGAAGGAGGCGGACACTTTGTTCCAGACAATTCGTGCCTGGTGGTTCTCTTCTGGAGCTGCATCACTTGAGAGTATGAGAGCATTGGAAGATTGGCTGGCGTTTTGGCACTTCCGGTATAGACAGTGGGAGCAGCCATGACAATGGTACGAGGCTTCTATTTCATGCTTTATTCATACATTTGCTTTCCATATTTTTGACTCATTGCTTTCTTTATGTTTTCCTGTGCACTATTCTGAAGTGTGGTTATCCTCTTTGCAGAACATGTCCATTGAGGAAATGGCAGACATGCCATCTTGCAATTTGGCAGAAACTGTGCACAATGCATGGTTGCAGCAGTCTGGGAAACGAGGTCGGGATTTGTATGTGGCAACAACAGATGATTTGATACGTGCCTTGCAACAACAAACCCGATACCGTGATTTCTTACGAGGTGGGGTTGGTGGCAAGGGTCCGGACAAATCGGAGTTGATGTTGCGTGCTGCAAACAGATCTGGGGATCCAATCAAGATAGCACGGGCGGTGAGCATGTATGCCCAGGGAACGCCACTTGTTTCTAGAGTTCCACATCTTGAAGGGGAGGAGAGATTCGGCTCCTGTAAGAGGAAATTGAACACTCCACCTGGTTCGGATTCAGATTCCCACAGGGCAGACCGTGATAACTTCTCGAAGCCTCGTGTTCCCCTGCATGACAGCTCCGTGTCCGGAACCTCCATTGTGGAGGAACCTCCAACACGACGGCAAGCTCCAGCATCAAACCGTGCCACTGAAATGGTGCAGGAGAGAAACAACCCCCTTGATGTGCTTGAGTCCGCATGCCCCGACCACGTTTGGCACATAGAACGCACAAGTGTCGGGTCTCGTGTGAAATGTACAGCGATCAGGGCAACTAATTTCGAGAAGTGCACTTCATCTATATCCAGAGGTGGTGCCCGAACTCCTGCTCCGACTTTCACGGGCTTGATGCGTCCATACGGTCAACCAGAAGCCAAGAACCACAAGTTCTGGTTCTGCGCAGATGATTGTGCCAGATGTGTGCATGGAACTGTGCGTCCTTCCGTAGTGATGAAGCCATCTCCTCCAACCGTTTGGCCCGTGAAGGTGGGAACACATCTCAGCTTTCAGGAGATTGAAATGCTGGAGGAGGCAGGTTTTTCCCTTGCGAGACAACCCCAACTCCATGCATGTGCTACTACTTCTGCGTCCTCCCGGGGGGGGCTGCTATTTCATGAGCCATGAGCCATGAGCGGCATGAGCCATGAGCAGAGTCGTAAGTGTGGAAAAAAAACATGAGCAGCACTATTTTCCGGAAATGAGTGTCCGCGGGAATAGGGTTTAGGTGGCCACGGTCATAGGGGGAGAAGGACCTCCCGATGAAGGAGGTTCGGCAATGTTATTTAGAATTATATATTGAAAGGCAATGTTTCGCGAATGGTAGGGTGGTACTGCTCTGTACAATGGGGGCCCATTTCAGCCTACCAGCCATTTGCAAAATTCACCCACACTCCCAATCCCAAACGAAATGAGCAATGACGCATTCTCGGAACGATGGACACAGAATAGAATAAAAAGAGGGCACAATGAGGTTTTTTTGATCCACATAATTGCATTTGAAGCACGTCTACTGTGCTGATTGTGCCATCAAATCTTGAGCCCTGTGCCTACTGAATACAAGTCACGTTGTCAATGGACTTCGACTGCTCTCAGAACTAGCTCATGAGTCATGGGGCTCCTCCATGTAAAGTCGATTGCAGCCGTTGTACCGCCCTAGTGATGTTCACCACAATGTCCTGCCCTTCAATCATACCACCATCGAATATGGAAATCTTCACGTTTTCGTCGTCCACACCAATGCGAATGTCCCCATACAATGGAGAAGAGGAGCGCACTCCTCGAGGAGAATAGGTCTCTCCGATGGAGTCCACCCACGTCCAGTGGCAGCAGTTCCACCGCAACAGCATAGCAGTGCGCCTTCTTCTGCATGGGTGACCGTCGTAACTGGGAAAATCGGAATCGAGGATGCGCAGGAGCCACGGACTCCTCAGACCAAGATCGTCACCCCGCTCGAAGGCGTAGTGGCCTACGATATACTCAAAAGCCACCAATGTTTCCACAATCGAACCAGTATCTTCTGTGTAATCTGTGTACCAGATAACAATGTCTCCCGATGTGGCCGAATACATTGCATAATCGATGCCTCCAAAGGGGCAGTCGTCCCGGTTCCGGAAGCACGGCATCCTTGCAAAGGAGGACCTGAGGACGACTTGGATGCCGATGACCTTGCGGACAGCTACGAAGCCCTTAGATTTTGGAAATGATACGAAGCGGAAGAGCAGTCCGGCCTCCAATAATGGAGCATCTGGGTCACACGTACCCACCGACGGAGGTGGAACGTGTTCATCACGGCAGCGGTGGATGAAGCCATACATCTTTCTCATCAACAAGTTTATAGTTTGAGATCTGCCACCGAAGTCCATCCCCCCGGATGGAAATTCGGCGCCGCATTTACATCGAAGAGGGGATGGACTTCGTCGTGTCCAGTGGCTATCGGCCCACCTGGCAGTGACTGCCCATAGTTTGCATGGCAGGGTAGGAAACAGAAACGGCTACATTCATGCAGCAGCCAATCTTCATCGGTCCAGGATCCTGTAGGGGGGAAATTTAAATGTGCCCTGGAGTGTTTGTGAGGAATTGCAGCGTTAGCTTGAACTTTTTCCAGCCACCGCGCTGCTCCTCCTCCATCCGGGAGCTGCTGTCATTGAGCGTACTCCGCTACTCTTTTTCAAGGATGCCGTGCCGCCGAAATCCAGCCGACTGCCCTTATCATGGCCACGATTATGCTATGTTCAAACCAGAATCAGGAGACATCATTGTCTGGCTCTCTGTTTTCACAGATGCTGCTGGAATCAAGCAAGAGTCTTTGCGCGCAATGAGTATCTGGGGGCTATTACCGCTTTGAGCGAGGTGAGGGCGAGGGTCAATGCGGTCCGTGGGTCCTGAAAATTGTTGACCTCGATATACCAAGCTGGAAAGGGATGCCGGACAGATCACGCACGGCCTCGCTTTGGCGCTGGAACTGCTGCCAGTGGACCAGGGAGGACGGCACCGGGGAAAACTATATACGTGCAGATCACTCCGCTCTTCCAGTGTATGGAGACATTCGGCTGCGTTGCGAAGACGAATCGCACGGGCACATGAGGCCCACAGTGACCTTGTCAATGTATGATGGTGGTATCATTGATGATGGACATGACATTGTCGTCGGCTCCAGCAAGGGCAGCAGAACGACCGAATTGCAGTTTACCTCGAGGTGCCGCAGCAGTGATGAGCTTGTTTTGAGGGGTATCGAGTTCCGTCGACTTGGTGAAGCCCATGTAGAAGGAGGAAGGGCTTAGTTTTGTCTGCAGTTGGTAAATGTGAGACATCGTGTCCGATCAATAAACCCATCGTACCTCACTTCTGTATGATTGTGTTTCATTGTGTTGAATAACTGTCGGAATTGGCCCACTGTTTACAATTTGATGTCTCATTTCTACAATGTGTCTGTCCGGATGAATATAGCAGAGAGTAACCGTATGTGAGTCATTGTGTCAAGAATATACCAGAGTAACGCCATGTCGGACATTGAAATGCGGCACCGCATTTCCATGTGCCGACAAGAAATGCGGGCATCATTTCGTCCAGGTACACGAAATACCAACACGGGTCTATAAATTGATCAGAAAACGAGGTTGGCATTGCAAATGCGGCGACGCATTTCCAGCTTGGCAATGGAAACTTCCTTTTGGACAAGGGAATGCGGTGCCGCATTTCCGTACAACACTTCGAAAAGTGTGACATTTCCGACCAGCGCGATGGAATGCGTTACCGCATTTCCGAGAGAGGGTCTGCAAATGGACAAATTGCGAGTCCGTTCTGGAAATGCGGCGCCGCATTTCCATGTCCGTCATCGACTTTTTTTTACAATGGAATGCGGTGCCAATTTTTGCTGATGGGCCTGCAGTTCGAACAACGACCATCCCCAATACTGAAATGCGGCACCGCATTTTCAATTCCGCCATCTCGACCTCCTTGTTCGACCTCTTGTTCGACCTCTGTAAGCGTGGTGGCATCCATGCAATGAGCGGGAGAGGCCAAAACTGGGTGGACAAAGGAAATTTTGGAAATGCGGCACCGCATTTCCAATTCGATTACTTTTTACTATGCCAACATTGAAATGGAAATTTAGTCCCTCCCCTGTTTTGGAAATGCGGTGCGCATTTCCAAAAGAGGTTCTTAGAGTTGCCCTGTTTTGGAAATGCGGTGCCCCATTTCTGATTTGGGGAGCGTCGTGGTTTGGGCGATTGTGTGGCTGGAATGCACACTGGAGAGGGGTCACGAATGTCGGGCAGAATTTCCTTTATATACTCTGGAAGAGAATTTACATTTACAGAGATTCATTAAAATTCTATTAATCTTGAAAATCATCCGAATCCTCATCCTGTTCTAGACTGTCCTGCTCATCCTCCACCCCCTCAGTGCCTCTCTCATCTCCAGCGGACTGCTCGTTGGCCAGGCTTTCGAAAATCCCATCTTCCCCTTGCGGAACTGTCCATCTCACCTCCGTTGGGTCGTCTTCCTCCCTGTCTGCGTCGCTCTCATCCGCTGAATCACATATGTACTTTCGTACCCGTCTACCTGTCTGAGCTGCTGCCAACTCTTTCCTTATCCTTCTGTCCTCCCTAGCCCTCTCCAAAATCTGCTCTACTTTACTGGGATTCTCACTTCTTCTAATCGCTGTATTTGCGAGTTTAGCTGCATAACTAGGAAGGGAGTAGTCCCTCACCGGGCTCGTCATGAATCGGCCCTCGCAAAGAACGGGACATTCTTCCTGGCAGGAAGTGTAGGCCCTACATGTTTCGACCCGGACCCTGCAATCCTGCACATGACAATCATCAACGAGACTAATGAGAACCACAGTCGGGAAATTCGTTTGACATAAATGACCCAGAAGGCTTTGCAAACTTACAATGTTTGCACTCACTCGTATTCCGGGTTCTCCTCCGCATCAATGTCCACTGTGTCTTCCTCGGACTCCGACGAATCCGAGGAGACTTCCGCTCTGTCGGGAGCCTTCACATTCCGTTGCAGCCCCTCCAGATGGGATCCCCACACGGATGAATCCTCCTCGTAGGCAAAGAGGTGCCGGTCGGAAAACCGCCCAGCCCACATTGAGGCACCTGTTACAATGCCATCCACACATTACCACATGGCGCTTCAGATGTTGCGAACTACATCCTAACGAGAATTTGCAGAACAGCATAGATCAAGATTCTGCATACCTGTCCCACAGATGAGGTCGAGCACTGTGCCCTCCACGTCTGTGCATGTCTCCATAATTGTCTGAATGAAGGCAGGGCTCCGAGTCCGTGAGTACCGCAGGGGTTCCGTTGAAGTGAGGCTATGAGGGAGAAGTTCCTTGGGAACGTTGTTGAACAGAACGTCGTAATCGAGTGGGTCGCAGTTCGGGTCAACCTTTCCTCCCTCCTTCCGGAAAGCAAAGGTGGAGTTCTCCTTCACAAAGCAGTATGCATCGAACTGCTTCGTCTGCATACACAGGGGGAAAACGATTAGAAACCGAATGCGGCACCGCATTTGAAAACACCCAAGCAAATGAATGGACGAGTGCCAGTGTCGTAATCACCTTCTTCCCTTCCGACCGAAGGCCCAGTGTGTTGATGCACGTCCACTTCTTTTTCAGAATCGGGACGGCGCTCTTGCGGGTCCACTTCGCAATTCCTGTCTGAGTGTTTTTTCCTCTGCTCGCCAGGACAACCACACAGCCTCTGTCGTCCAACACCATGCGGGCAAGCCCGAATCCTTTCTTCCAAAAGTCCTCCGAGTACCTGTTCCAAGATGGCAAAGCTTGCAGTCCTTCCACAGGCTCTCCGTCCGGAATATCCAAGATGATCATATCGCAAGACCACTCGGTGGCATTTCCGCCCCTCCTACAATCCTTGTCTGCACACACCCTCTCAAAGAACGAGACCATATTCTGAAATCCTGGGGTGTCGGAAGGCTCTTCGGCAGTCGCCTTCTTCAGTGCTCTGCCCTTCAGACCCTCCATGGTCTTCAGGTATGCCAACTTGGCTGCCCGTCCATCCAAAGCCGCCAAGAAACTCTCATTTACACACTGGACTACAGTTTCGGGAGCCACTTTCGGCCTCTTCATTTCCACCGGCTCGAAAGGGTGCCCCCCTGGGGGGTTGAAGAGTGCCTTCTTTGCCGAGCCAGTTCTCGTGCCTCTCGTGACAACGGTGGGCACAGGGGAGGCAGCCTGCGTTTGGGGGGGTGGGCTGGTTGCAAAGTCTCCATCGGAGTCCTCTTCCTCACCCTCTTCCTGAACAGGCTGTTTCTGCTTCTTCGTTTTGGCGGGTGTCACAACAGCTGCTCCTTGCTGGCGAGTCCTCTTCTTCGACCCCTTCTGTTGGGCCTGCACAGCTGCATCCACCGTCTTTTGTGCCATCTCAGCTGCCTTTCTGGATTCTTCCAGAGCAGCAGATTCCTTTGCCGACTTTGGCCCAGCAGGGACACGTCTTTCCTTTCTCTTCTCTTCTGCCAAGGCGTGCAGATCTTTCTCAGACTCGTCAACAATACCGCCAGACATGTCCAGGTACCACGGGCATCCAACGAGATGCGCGGGATGCCATTGTTTCTGCATCTCGGGTGTGTAGACACAGCTTGGGCCCGCCACGGTCCAAGCCATGAAGAACGGGGGCTCTTGAGCCAGGGCCCCTGTCTGAAGGAGCACGTATTTCATATACCTGCAAGGCAGTCAGCATGCGTGAGCAAAACTTGAGACCAACCTACTGGCAGAGTGCCACCGAAAACATAAAATGCGAATGCGGTGCCGCATTTCCGAGACAAACCTCGTAACCAGGCTTCGCATACAAGGGCAGCTGTGCTTCACCTGTAAACAATTCGCATTGCAGCTTTCCCCGCTCCCTCCTGATGTGTAAACTCCACGCTCCTTCTTGCTGTCTGTAGCTCTCTGGCGAAAAGGTTGTCCTTGTACGCACATCTGAAACGTGTCACGTAGTCTTCCAATGTCTGTGTTCCATCCCATTTGACGTACAAGCCGAACGAATTTGTGTGCATTACGACTTGCTCCTTTGCATTCGACATTACCTGCCATTCCCAAATGCATTGTCACGTAGCAGTTCAGGGAATTCATGTCAGAAAAGCAAATCTGGGGAAGTACCTTGAATTACCTGGAACCACCAAGTCATGCGGTTGAGCCACACATCCACTGCAGGGTCGGAAACTTCCAGTGGAAAAGACCACATTGTCCTTATGCTCTCGGATGCATTCCAGATCGACAGCCACCGTGTCTGCCATTTCCGATCCAATGTCAGTGGCTGGAAGAGAGTGGCTATTGCTAGGAAGGAAATTCAGTGCATTGAAACCTCACCTTCTCTTTCGCCTCCACACATGCCGTTGAGAGGTGATGCAGTTTCTCCAATTGCATGGTCGGCTGCATGGCCCGAGAATAGTGTTTTGCAATCTCGGGGATGAAGTCCTTTCCAAGTGCCGGATCTGCAATTGCCACCAGCTTCACAAGCTTTGACTTGTATTTGGTTCTGGACTTGACACCGGCTTCCTTCAAGTGCTCAGTCAATGACTGCAACGTTTTGACCTGCCCCTCACTTTCCATGAAGAAGCGTTTGGCATGGGCCAAATCCAGCTTGATGTTTGACTGCCAACAAAAACATGCAGAAGCGTTACATTCGATTCATGTGGAAACATTACTGGAAATTGGGGAAGGATGAGCAGAGGGAAATTGGAGCACGACTTACTTCGTATATCACCTCCACCATTCCATCCATAGTGAGACGATACCATGTCCGGTCTGTTTTTGCAACGGCTTTCTGAATGAGCTCCGGCTCCAGCATTTCCGCAAACATCTGCGGATCAGTAAGACCAGTTTTCCTCACCCTGTACAGCATATGTGCCATGTGGGTATGCACGTACGCATTCTCAGTGACCCTGCAAGGCACACTCTCCAGTTCAGTACACGGAAGCACGGAATCAAACCAGAATGGAAACCGAAATGCGGCACCGCATTTCGAACGTGCTAGGGAGGGTATGAGTATCTTACGAGTTGAGGTCCGCCATGGCATTCTTGAGAGGGAGGAGTCTGCCGCCTTCACCTTGAGGATGACACACTCCACCATGTAATGCCAGCCAATGTGCTTGGCATGGTTCTGCTTGATGTACTCCCACCAGGCGAGAAGTCGGTGATTCCCGTCCCACACAAAGAACATTTTCCCGACATATGGCCGAAGTCGGGATCACCCTTCAGCGTCGCCTCGAATTCGTGGTTGCGAGTGTGCCAGTGGGTATCCCACGTTGACAATTCATCGGCAGTGGGTCCACGGTTTCGCCGTCCTCATTCTCTATGGAAACGTAAAACGCTGCCGATCCCAGACGGTACCCTTCTCGAAATGCGAACTTGAGCTTATCCACATCTCCGGGAAGGGCCTGCCTGACGATGGGAAGGGAGACCATGCGACAGAGTGGGATTCGAAGAGTCCGCTGGAATACCCTGCTGCCCAGAACTCTGCCAATGCTACTGTGTGTCTCCTCCAACATTTTATCCGCTGCACTTTTGAAATCCTCCGGAGACATGTCTGTAGGTGCCGGTAGTGGCTGAGCAGCTGGAGCATCCTCAACTGGAGCTGCACTCTGGGGCCTGTGTGCGGGCAATTCTGCCATTGCAGAGGCCTCCTCCGGGCCTGCTAGCTCATCGGTGGTGAGGTCTGCCTGCGAACGTTCAGCGGCAGCACCCTCCTCCGGTACCAAATCGAGATCAACGGTCGATCCCATTGCCTTCGCTGCAGCAGAGTCGGCCCCAACATCTGCAGGCGGGAAATCCTCCAGGAACTGAGCTTCAGCTCGTGGAAGCGGTTTTGCGGGAGATTGTTCGCCCGTCGCCCTGATTGCCTTCTGCTTCCTCATCCTTGCAGGTGAAGGTGTCTGCTGCAATTGAATCTGTCTTCTACCCTGCTGCTTCATTCGCGTTGGGGGGGGTGAATCGGCCTGAGCCGGTTCAGAAGCCAGTAGAGGGACGGGCTGCTTCTTCTTCGACTTTGCTGGAGAAGGGCCCGACCCCTGCTGGCGATTCTCCATGATCGAAGAACGCGAGTCGATCTCTGAGACTTTGAACTTGCCCTTCGAAGACGCGTCTTTGAATCGCAGAGGGCTAGGCCCGGCAGGAATACCCGCGCTCGGGGATCGGGTGGGTGTACGTGCTGCAGCTAGCTCCTCGGACTCTTCCTGCGGCTCTTCGGATTCCTGCGATCCCTCCAGCACGTCCACCTTTCCTGTTAGGCATGCAAACATGTTCTGCATTCAAGTCTCCTAGCATTCAGTCTAAGAATTACAGAAGCAAAATGGGGGGTTCGGTGCTCGATCAGCTGCGCGCAGCCCGATCGCATGGAGCTCTCACTGGTGGCTGGGTTGCCTGAGTGGCCTGCTGCTCGGAGATGGCAATCTCCTCCTGTAGACGCATCTGCTTCCTCCCCTTCGGCATTGGCCTACGTCCGAAGTATAATTTCCGGAGCTTGCGACGAGGTCTCCTGTCTGGTGCACGAACTCCCCCCTCTCAGGTTCGAGCATAAGAAGAACAGAGAGAGGGAAAAGGGGCAAAGAGTGCAGATGGAAAGGGCGCGAGAGGGGTGACTGAGGAGACACGACAAAAGTAGATGAAACGGCGGTGATGCACCACTTGGGTTCGAAAGGTTGGACGAAAGTGTCTCCTCGTGGAGTTTGCGTCATTACGAAATTCGAATCGTTGAGGGTACGCCTGCCGTCCGAAAATCAAACATCATTATCCAACGGTCAGGCCGCGCCGCCTCATGCCCCTTCAGTCAGATAGAGTGCCGACATGTGCAGCAATTCCGTTGCTCCACGTGTTCACATTTCAAGGCATTTCCGTCCCAGCGTCTGATGAGTTGGAGCGAGAATGCGAATGCGGCGCCGCATTTCCGTTAAGTACCATCACGAAGCTACACATCCGTACTTGTTGGAAGAAAATGCGGCACCGCATTTCCGTTCCACCTTCACATACCTTAGTTGTTGAACGGAAATACGGTGCCGCATTTCCGTCCCACAGCTCCATGTATGAGATTCAGAAGGGAAATGCGGCGCCGCATTTCCGTTCCCACTTCACATACGTTAGTTGATGAATGGAAATGCCGTGCCACATTTCCGTTCGGGAAAGTATAGAGGTCTCACCTGGACAGAAATGCGGTGTCGCATTTCCGGTCTGGAAAGGTTGAAGGTCTCACATGGATGGAAATGCGGCAACACATTTCCGTAGCACAGCTCCAGGCCGAATATACAAAACGGAAATGCGGCGCCGCATTTCCGTTCGAGAATGTCGGAAGGTGCGACTCGAACGGAAATGCGGTGCCGCATTTCTGTACCCGTTGCGCACGATTTTCAGTCAGAATGGAAATGCGGTACCGCATTTCCGTTCTGTAGAGTATTAACGTCTGACGCTGGCGGAAATGCCTTCCCGCATTTTCGTTCCACAGCTCCATGCCTCACATACAAAACGGAAATGCGGTGCCGCATTTCCGTTTTGGAATGTCGGATGGTGGGACTCCGACGGAAATGCGGTACCGCATTTCAATTCCGATGTTTCAGGATATTTCATCAGAACGGAAATGCGGTGCCGCATTTCCCTTTTAAATCTAATACATTCCGTTCTGGAATGTTGGGAGGTGCGACTCGGATGGAAATGCGCTGCCGCATTTCAGTTCCGATGGTTCACGATTTTCAGTCAGAACGGAAATGCGGTGCCGCATTTCCGTTCTGGAATGATGGTAGGTGCGACTCGGATGGAAATACGTTGCCGCATTTCAGTTCCGATGGTTCACGATTTTCAGTCAGAACGGAAATGCGGTGCCGCATTTCCGTTCTGGAATGATGGTAGGTGCGACTCGGATGGAAATACGGTGCCGCATTTCAGTTCAGATAGTTCACGATTTTCAGTCAGAACGGAAATGCGGTGCCGCATTTCCGTTCTGGATAGTGTGAATGTCTCAACCGGTCGGAATTGCGCTGTATGAAGCTGTCGGAATCTTACTCGGCTCCAGGCATCAGATACAAAATGGAAATGCGGCGCCGCATTTCCTTTCTGGAATGTCGAAAAGTGCGACTCGGACGGAAATGCGGTGCCGCATTTCTGTTCCCGTTGTTCATAATTCTCAATCAGAACGGAAATGCGGTACCGCATTTCCGTTCCACCTTCACATACCGTGCTTGTTGAATGAAAATGCGGTACCGCATTTCCGTTCTCGAGAGTATGAATGTCTTTTAAGGACGGAAATGTGCTGCAGCATTTCTATCCCTCAGCTCCATGCATCAGATACAAAATGGAAATGCGGCGCCGCATTTCCGTTCTGGAATGTCGAAAAGTGCGACTCGGACGGAAATGCGGTGCCGCATTTCTGTTCCCGTTGTTCATAAATCTCAATCAGAACGGAAATGCGGTACCGCATTTCCGTTCCACCTTCACATACCGTGCTTGCTGGATGGAAATGCGTTACCGCATTTCCGTTCTGGAGAGTATAAAGGTTTCCCCCGGACGGAAACTCGGTGCCGCATTTCCGTCGCTCTGTGCATGACCAAGATGCAATACGGAAATGCGGCGCCGTATTTCCGTCCACCAGCAATCGAAAGAATCACTCGTGACGGGAAATCTGGAACCTCAATGGGTTGCATTGTTCCGAAACAACACAATTGCGGCCAGTCTTGATGAGCACAACTTGGTTGTCTGACCGTTTTAACCAGCAGTCCTGGCACTTGTCAGTGCGAACGTTCCTGTCTGCACCGAGAATACTGCTGGATCCACCCTCAGGAGAAACTGTCAGGAGATGTTATTTCGTCGCCGAATCGGCCATCATTGTCCTACTCACTGGCTATGGAATCAAACCTCCCACCTTCATGCATGTAGCTTGAAACAATACTTTCCACTTCAATGTGCGACTTCCAATCGTCGATGGACTCCGCAGATCCACTTAGATGGTGCCTGTGAGCCTTGGTCTGTCGCTATACTGAACCTCGCACTTGCCAACTCCGTGCGGTGTTCGATGGCTCCGAATTCCTACGCTATAGTTTGCTGTCCTCCGCAACTTGGGAGAGCCTGGATCCCAAACGAGGGAGGACTTTGCAGAGTGACTGAAACTTACCTTTGTTCCAAATTCAAGCTCAAACCGGGCACAGTTTATTTGGAAGAAGAAAGGAAGGATGTTCCTGGACAGGTTGACGAGACCATTGTCGTGCTAGGTAACGACGGAGGTTGCGGAATCGAATGGCACGTTCCCCCGTCAGACACCATCCTGTACCGAGCTGTGGGAATGCCCATTCCCTTTCCGAATCAGTCGCTGCCCACACCATCCACAAAGGAGTCCGGAAACCGAGAGGCGGCCACTGCCAACAGAGAGGTATGCAACGATAATCATTCCCGACCTGGACCGTCAAGACCCTCCATAGCTTCTCGTGTGGACGTATTCGACATTTCCGACGAGGAAGATGATTGCATTGAGGTACCCATGTCCTCCACACGGTCGTTCAAATCCGGCATGGACGTCTCTGTAGGTGCTACGCATGTGCCCTCGAGCATAACTCCAACCCGGTCCATTGTGCAGCTCCTACGACAACATCACCTCGATGGTTCTCGCTCCGAGCTGGCTGCTCTCGACTATGCCAAATTCCCAGTCAGAAAGGTAACTTTTCTGCCTCCCGAAGTCGATGGCAATGTCATCTTCGAGTTTCCACCTGTTTCTTCGTCAAAGAAAGCCTCCGGGATGTTAACAGACATGGATCGAAAGCATGACGGACACCCCTGGTGTGTGACGAAGACCAGTAGCACGAAAATTGCTGATGGTGTTCGTGTACGATATGTCCTCTGTGCGGGGAAGCTGAGGTGCCTCAATCCCACCTGCTTCCACTTTCTCTCCAAAGGAGGGCGGAGAAACGAGACGGATTGGACTGGCACAACGCATCATCCATTCATTGTCTCCAGCCAAGCTCCTGCGGGTTCTTTCAAGTGTGCACATTGCAAAGAACCACCGACGTGCATGTCCATGTGCAGAGCCAAGCAATATTACGTAATCCATTTGCTCCCGGACTTGACTAGAGCTTGCATACACGTTGGGGTCCACTGCCACCCCTTGGCGAGAGGCAACATGCGTGAGGCTGTGCAGGAAGCACACGACATCATAAAAGAGGAGGTGAAATTGAGCCCCGGAGCCAGACCAAAGCAGATTCAGCTGAAGGCAGCCCACAAGATTGCTCTTGGCAAAATCATGTCTGAAGATGGTTCCGACCGAGAGCCCTTGACCGAAGACGAGATGCGTGACCTCTTGGAGTCCGTCTCGCACGTTTGTAGTCCGAATGTGCGGAATCACATCGTATCTTGCAAGCAGGAGTTCGGCAGGGGGTCGGACATGTACTCAATCCTGGAGGTGAAACGAATGACTGGATATGACTACATCCAAGGTAGCAGGTTTCCAGGGCAAGGCAGCGAATCCGATCGTTGTTACATTTTCAAAATGTCGACGTGTGGGCCTGGGAGTGGAGTCGACTTGGTCACTCGCATGACAACTGGAAACTTGTCGAATGCTTGGGTGATGTTTGATCACATCAAGCGAATTACAAACCATCAGTGGGTGACTATGGGTGCGCATGTTTATGACTATCACTCCAAGAGGCTCATGACGATTGCAATCTGCGAGATGAAAGGGGAGGACACACAGTCCGAGATGCATCTGTGGGAGGGCATAAACCAGCAGATGGCAAGGGCGGGATTGCCAGAGCCCAATTTCAGGGGATTCATGGCAGACAACGCTCAGGCCAACTGGGCAGCGGTGCGGCGTGTGTACGGTGAGGACCCCAATGTTCCAATGGAGGGGAAAGAGAGATCCTGTGGATTCCATTGGATGCAGAGTCTATCCCACTACACTACCAAATTTGTTGCTAGCTCATTCCAGGCTGAACACCGTGTCCTTTGTACGGCGTGGAAGGATGCACCCACATTTGATGACGCGGAGGTTAAGTTTGCTATCATCGAGGCTTGGTGGAACACGTCAGGTGCAGTGGAGACAACCAATCTGGGAGCATTGCACAGCTGGTTGGGGTGGTGGCATTTTCGGTATCGACAGTTCGGACAGTACATGCGGGAGGTAGGCTGCTGTCATTTTCGTTCATTTGTCTTTCTGTTACGGACATTTCGATTGGTCCCTCACCGTTGTTTGTGTCCTTCTAGGAGCGGTGCTTGGATTCCGACACGGACATGCCGAACACGAATATGGCAGAATCGGTCCACTCCTCCTGGCGAGCGTCTTCTGCCGCACATCTGGTGGACGTAGTGACGGCCACAACGGAGGACATCGACAGAGCAATCATGCAGCAAGCCACGTACTACAAGTTCCTGAGCGGCAAACAATGGGGCTTTGGGCCGGACAGGGAGGAATTGTTGGTACGAACAGCTTCGAGGTCCAAGAATCCAGTGAAATGGGCGACAGCATTGCGAGAGAAGATCAAAGGGACGCCTCTGCACCGCAGAGGTGAACACCTAGAGGGGGACGTCCGGACTCGCCCTGTCAGGCGGAGGATTGAAGAGGAACCCGGGTGCGAAGAGGATTCCTGGAGATCCGACAGGAACATTCGGACAGCACCTCGAGGTCCCGTCATGTTGCCGCACAATGTGTCTTCCAGCAGTGGAAGCCCAAGAAATTCCAGATCGCCGTCGCCTTCAACCGGGGATTTCGTGCAACAAATTCCCACCGCTCCCTTGCCCCACATTCCGCCCGCTGTTATGCAGTATGGCCAAGCCATTGTGGAGACGACTGTGTCTGCCTCACAGTGGAGAATTGCTCGCACAAAGCCGTCGTTTCGAGGAAGGTGTTCCGCAATTCGTGTGGATACACGGCAACGTTGTTTAGAGATGATAAGGAGGAATCCAGATGGGGCTGTCCCTGCTCCTACTTTTACAGGAAGATTTGTCCATGCAAAGTTTGCGGAGGCGACAACCACCCAGTTCTGGTTCTGCAGGCACGACATTATGACTTGCGTGTATGGAAAGCCCAAGTACGGCATACAGACAATGCCAGAGGCTCCCCCGGTGTGGCCGGTGGAACCAGGCTGCGATCTGAGTCAGGTTGAGGCCGACGCCCTTACCGCCGCAGGATTTCGGATGGTGCAGCGCACTGACGTGCCCAGACAACCATTTCCGCTTCCACAGCCTCCACCACCGACCCCTGTGAGAGCAAGAACAATGGGACACGACAGCTCTAAGCATCCTACACACCGTTGGGGGAAACCGAAGAGGCGGCGACCTCCCTCAAAAGTGAACGAGACAAGGATGGGGAATGCACTTCGGATGAACTGTACAATCCAGAGCTCGACAGAAGTGCCCCCACCAGGATTCGGGCGTGTGTATCAGATGGCCACGGCGGGCTCAGCTGTTCGCAATGAGGTGTACACCATCACCATTTCAGAATTACCCACCTGCAATTGCACCGACTTCCAGATCATGGCGAACAAGGGGGCATCATACTGCCCTTGCAAGCATTTGTACTACGTGTACCTAAAGAGACTCCGTTGTAATTCCACAACTCATCACTTCATACATGCACCAGGGTTGAGCCCCCAGGAGGTTCACACTCTTCTGAATATGGATCCAGGGGACCAGTGAGCTTGGCTTGCGGTCCACATACAATGGTACGCCCATCCTTTTCGGATAGTAGAACTGTACTGCTGCCAGTACCTCAGACTCTGGCCACAAAAAGGTCCGACATATGTCTTGCCTACCAGTAACCTGTTTTGATCGAACTAAGATATTACTATATCGTTCACTTGTTTCCACGTGCATGTATTTTTGTATGTTGGAGGGTTCATGTTTTTCTGCTTTCCGAAAACTTGCTCTCCTCATTCGACCTCCGACAAGGAAATGCGGCGCCGAATTTCCAAGTATCGTCGTAGGTACCCCCAGAGGCGGCCTTCGCCAACACCAAACCGCTCCGAAATTTCGCACGTGCGAACCCTAATGCGGCACCCTATTTCCCAGTTCAGTTGCAAACCTTTCCCGCCGAATACCCGAAGAAGACAGAATTGTGAAGTACTGCAGACTGTATTGGTGCAGACTCCATTGGTTCAATCGCGGCAAAAGGGTCAGCTTCATTC
>JAKLZA010000248.1:0-15000 GCA_030704615.1 Takakia lepidozioides
TCATTCGCACATTACTACCAAATCATGTGCATTTGGCTGCCAGTGGCAACTAGGACTAAAGTTCTTCCGAACAATCGACCAATTGAGGATCATCACTTTGCACAGTACTGGCATGAGGCAGGTACCATGTTGAGGGAATTAATTGCTTTCCAGGTTGTACATGGATTCATTTATACCAAGACCAAGGAGGTAGCAAGTATTGTCATGGGATGCGGGTTATACTACGCTGCTTGTTTTCTGGTACGTTATCACATTGAGCAACAAAAGATGCAAGCGCGCTTTTCTGAGTTATTCCAGTGGGGATCATTGGATCTTACCTTCAGTGCCACCTCATATGTACCTATATGAGGCAAAAGTTATGATGCAAAATGATTCTCAAATTTGTTCATGGTTTCAAGCGGCCTGGAACAATTTGTCAACACAGAAATTCGGCATTGATGATATTTTCTATAAGGGACATATGGCATGGAAATACTTGCACGCTGCACAAGTAATTGGTACCCCACTCACCTGGACAGACAAGAGGTTTGCTATTTCATGAGCATGACCGGCATGAGCGGCATGAGCAGAGTAGTAACACAATCGGTTTTCATGAGCAGAAGTACAAATTTCGAAAATAAAAAACAATAAAAAACAATAATTTAATGCAATGTGTCAGGAAAAACAAATATATTATTCGGCCCCTTGAAGGGAAAATTGCACTTTTGACAGTTGTGCTCATGATATTTCGTCTTCCGCTCATGCCAATTCCCAGCGACATGTGCAAATATGGCGCCGAATTTCGCGGTAATAGGGTCCGTAACCTGAAAAAACGGCGACGTATTTCGCGGCAATAGGTCTCTCTGGCGAAAAATGGTGCCGAATTCCGCGGCTATAGGTCCCCTCATGACAGGTAATTCGGCGCCATTTTTCCAGTGCATGTTCGGACTTAGCCAGTTTTCGGCGCAAAATAGGGAAATTCGGCGCCATTTTTCCAGACACTGTACCAGTGCATGTTGGGACTTAGCCAGTTTTCGGCCCAAAAAAGAGAAATTCGGCGCCATTTTTCCAGACACGGTACCAGTGCATGTTGGGACTTAGCCAGTTTTCGGCCCCAAAAAGAGAAATTCGGCGCCATTTTCCCAAACACAGGTACCAGTGCATGTTGGGACTTAGCGAGTTTTCGGCCCCAAAAAGAGAAATTCGGCGCCATTTTTCCAGAAATGGCCCCACAACTGCTTCTGTTGGATCTCAGTTTGAATGGAATATTGCCTCATTCCAGGAGTTTTGGGGTGCATTTCATTACACTGCAAAAAAAAAGTCTGATACAGCAAAATGCATTTGAAAATATCCATATGGAGGATTCCGTTTGCCCCATCAATGATTTCTGGAATCCCTAAGGAGGAGTTTGTGCAGCTCGTTCACGCTCAACGCCGGTGCATGAATAAAGTCATCAATAGTCACGTTCATCCTCAACCTCTTCAGGTAAATGTAATACAGATGCTTGCACGGATAATACTTCGAACCCTTCTTTGCTTCCATCAACGAGAAGTCCGTACAGTTGCAAGTCGGCTCCACTCCAATCGTAATTGTGTATACATCGTCGCGTACAGCCGAGCCGGCCGTTGCCATCCGATACACACGCCCAAGGCCGGGTGGGGTACGTCCACGGAGCTCTGAATAGTGCAAGCCATCCCAAGAGCATTGGCAATCCGAGTCTCATTCAACTTGTTGGGAGGGTGTCGTCTCTTCACTCTTCCGAATCGCATTGTGGGATGTGCAGAATTGTCCAATCCGTCTCTACTGGACCGAGCAGTCTGCAATGGCTGGGTCTGAGGAACCGGAAATGCGTGGGCCGGGATGTCTGTGCGTTGCACCATTCGAAATCCTGCTGCAGATAGAGCATCCGCCTCATTCTGAGAGAGGCTGCAACCCGGTGCAACAGGCCAGACGCCCGGAGGCTCCGGCATTCCCTGAATCCCGTACTTGGGCTTGCCAAATACACAGGTCATTATGTCGTGCCTACAGAACCAAAATGTCTGCGTTGTGGCGTGAGCAAATGTGGGAGTCAAAAATCTGCCGCTGAAACAAGGTGCAGGTACAGCACCGTGTGGGTTCCTCCGAATCATCTCACCACAGCGTGCTCTCGTATCCACCCGGATGGCGCAACACTTCCCTCGAAATGCCGGCAATGTCCTCGCAATTCTCCACTGTGACTCCGACACTCTTGTCTCCACAATGGGAATGTTGTATTGCTTTACTACAGATGGCTCGTTATGTTGCCGGGGCACGCGCCCTGTGCTCAAAGGAGATGGCGATCTTGAACGTGCAGGACTTCCGGTGCTCGACGAGACCTCCTCGGACAACATCACCGGACCACGAGGGAGCGTGCGAATATTCTTGTCAGCTCGCCATGAATCCTCTTCTCCGCCAGGTGCCTCGTCAAGTCTTCGTCTCACTGGACGGGTATGAACATCTCCTTCCAAATGTTGGCCTCTTCGCAGCAATGGCGTGTCCCGAAGGCCCTCTCGCAAGGCCGCCGCCCACTTCCGAGGATTCTTCGATCTGGAGGCAGTCCGCATCAGCATTTCCTGCCTGTCCGGCCCCAAGCCCCACTTTCCCTTTCAAGAACTCGTTGTACCTGCATTGCTGCATAATTGACCTCACAATGTCCTCCGTTGTGGCAGTGAGGATGTCCACCAGATGCGCCGCAGAGGAGGCACGCCAGGAAGAGTGCACTAATTCGGCCATGTTTGTCGTGGGCATGTCGGTGTCGGAGTCGAGACACATTTCCTGCACAAGCACATGTTCAGGTTACAAGCAAGTTACAAATATGGCCAAGAATAATATCCAACGGGACGCGAATTCGTGCAACTCACCTCCCGCATATAGTCGCCGAACTGGAGGAAACGATAATGCCACCATGCTAGCCAACTGACCATTGCTCCTTCGTCTGATTTCCTTACAGCACCTGACGATGTCCACCAAGCCCGTATGCATGCAAACTGTGTCTCTGCATCATCCAAGGTGGGAGCGCGCTTCCACGCAAGGCACATGGAACGGTGCTCCTCTCTGAAATCTGGCGCCACGAGCCTGGTTGTGTACTGCGAAAGGCTCTGCAGAAAATGGAACCCACAAGATCTCTCCTTGCCTTCCATGGGAACATTGGGGTCTTGCCCGTACACCCTTCGGATGGCAGCCCAATTTGCTTGTGCGTTGTCCGCCATGAAACCACGGAAATTGGGAGGGGGCAATCCCGCCTTGGCCATCTGTTCGTTTATTCCCTGCCAAAGAAGCATCTCCGATTGTGTGTCCTCTCCTTTCATCTCACAAATAGCAATTGTCATTAGCATCCTGCAGTGGGTGTCGTAGACATGTGCACCCATTGTCACCCACTGGTGATTTGTAATTCGCTTGATATGGTCGAACATGACCCAACTGTTTGACAAGTTCCCACTCGTCATCCTGTCGACCAGTTCGACGCCACTGCCAGGTCCACACGTGGACATTTTGAATACGAAACAACGATCTGCCTCAGTCCCTTGTCCTGGAAACCTACTTCCATGAATGTAGTCATATCCACATCGTCGCTTCACCTCCAGAATGGAGTGCATATCCGAGCCACGCCCAATTTTCTGTTTGCATGAGACAATGTGGTTTCGGACATTCGGTGAACATACGTGGGACACCGACTCCAGCAATGCCTCCATTTCCTTCTCGTCGAGAGGAACTCTATCGGAGCCGTCTTCCGACATAATTCTGGCCAATGCCATCTTATGGGCGGCTTGGAGCTGTATCTGTTTGGGTTTGGCACCCGGTCTCAACTTAACCTCCTCCTGAACGAGCTGCTCTGCTTCGTGGGCAGCCTCCCGCGAGTTCCCCCTCGCCAATTTGTGACAATGGGAACCAACGTGTATGCAAGCTCGGGTGAGGTCAGGGAAACGGTGCAACACATAGAACTGCTTGGCATTACAAACAGACATGCAGTGTGGTGGTTCTTTGCAATGCGCACACTTAAATGTGGAGTTCGGAACCTTCTCCTGAGCTCGAAATGGTTGGTGAGCTGTGCCTGTCCAATCGGTCTCGTTCCTGTGACCTCTGGATTTAAAGTGGAAGCAAGTTGGGGAGAAACACCGCAACGCGCCCGCACAAACAACGTAGCGCACCCGCACACCATCAAGCATCTTCATGCTGGTGGTTTTGGTAACGCACCAAGGATGACCGTCATGTTTTCTATCCATATCTGTCAACATTCCGGACGCCCTCGAGTAGTCCGCCCGAGGAGGGAACTCAAAGAAGATATTACCGTCGACGTCGGCGGGAAGGCATGTAACCGATTTAATTGCGAACTTGCTGTAGTCCAGCCCGGCCAGCTCCGACCGGTGTCCTTCCAGGTGAAGCCCTCGCAGAATTTCTAGAATAGATCGAACTGCGGTGCTCGTGCTGGGAATATGACTCCCTCCTCCACTGACGTCCATTGAGGACTTGCCTGATCTCCAGGACGACCTCGGAACTTCCATGACCTCGTCTGAGTCGGACAGGTTGTGAACAACCCGGTTCTCGGTCGTCTTCATGGATGGGTTCGGCTCTGGATTTACTTCGTTGCGGACTTCTCTCTTTGAGGTACCCACTCTCTGATTCGCGGATTGTTTCGTGGAAGGCGCCAGGATAGACGGTGCATTTGGCGGGCAAATGAAGTCCCCAACAGCCCTGTATATGACGCTGTCCGATGGTGGAACTCGCCATTCCCTGCCATCGCCGAAATCATCGTGGAGCACAACAATACTCTCGACAACAAGGCCGTTTGAGTCCTTCCTTTCCTCCTCCAAAAAAACCGACCCCGGTTTCAGGTGGTATCGAACGCACAGATATTTCTCCATCACCCGGCAGGTGTCCCCTCTGCACGGAAATGAAGCTCTATGCTCGTGAGGAGGGCAGTACACTGTAGCGCTCGGGTTTTCCGCCATGGGAGATGTGCACACAAGACTGCCAGGATGGCGTGCGGGGAAGCTCCCTGGTAGAAGGGGGTGCAGCGATGGGAATGAATGCGATGCCGATTTGTCCGAGCGACGAAGCCTGATCCAAATCCAGGGAGCCAACTATCTCAAAAATCCACAGTCAGAGTGTTAATGAACCTTGTCTCCGGAATGCGGCCCCTCGTCTTTGCGCAATAACTGCCAACGGTATGCAGTCAGAAAGTGGGGGCCGTCCGGATGATGACGGCTGAAGGGGAGAAGCCGGCACCGTGCCGTCACATTACTACCCCCGAATGGAAATTCGGCACCCAATATCCAACAGAGGAAGCCCGGATGAAGTCGCCTGGCGCAGAGGCCGGAGTGTGTGCGACAGAGAACATCCCTGGATGGAGATTCGGCGCCGAATTTCCATCCGGGCCCCCCAAAGGGAGTCGTGTCGGGGGGTCAGGCCGAAAACTGGACGGCATAAAAAACATCCCCAGATGGAAAAAAACGGGGGGATGTCGGCCTCACTTGGCCGTCACATTCAACCCCGGACGAAATTCGGCACCGATATCGAACAGGGGACGCCCGGATGAAGTCGCCTCGGGCGCAGAGGCCGCGAGTGTGTCGACAGAGAACATCCCCTGGACGAATTTCGGCGCCGAATTTCCATCCGGGCCCCCCAAAGGAAGTCTTGTCGGGGGTCAGACCGAAAACTGGCCGACATAAAACCTCCCCAGATGGGAAAACGGCGCCGAATTTCAATTCGGGCCGTTCCAATGCAGTCGGGAGAAGGGAGAGGTCGGCACCTGGCGTCATATTTCAACCCCCGGCGGAAATTCGGGCACCGAATATCCACAGAGCGGCGGAGAGGCGGCACCTCTCCGACAGAGACCCATCCCCGGATGGAAATTCGGCGCCGAATTTCCATCCAGCAGGTAAGTGGAATCCCGGATGGATGGAGATTCGGCGCCGAATTTCCATCCTGCAGGTAAGTCGAACCGGATGAATGGAAATTCGGCGCCGAATTTCTCCAGCAGGTAAGTGGAATCTCGGATGGATGGAGATTCGGCGCCGAATTTCCATCCTGCAGGTAATTCGAATACCGGATGAAATGGAAATTCGGCGCCGAAATTTCCATCCTGCAGGTATTCGAATCCCGTATGAAATGAAAATTCGGCCGCCGAATTTCCATCCAGCAGGTAGTGGAATCTCGGATGGATGGAGATTCGGCGCCGAATTTCCATCCAGCAGTAAGTGGAATCCCGGATAAATGGAAATTCGGCGCCGAATTTCCATCCAGCAGTTAGCGATCGGTGCCGTATGGATATTCGGCGCCGATTTCCATTCGCCATGTATTGCTCGAGAATTACCTCGGCAGTAATTCCCAGATGAGAATACCTTCGTGCAGGTAATTCCAGGAGAATTACCTTCCTGCAGGTAATTCCAATCGAATCCGGAGGATGGTTAATTCCTCGTCCAAATTCCTGCACGAAGGTAATTCTGATCGACGAACCTTCCAGAAGAATTCTCATCTGGAATTACCTGCACAGTAATTCCTCTCTCAAATACTTGGCGATGGAAATTCGGCGCCGATACCATACGGCACGATCCGACTGACCTGCTGGATGGAAATTCGGCGCCGAATTTCCATTCATCCGGGATTCGAATCACCTGTGGACGGAAATTCGGCGCCGAATTTCCATTCTCCGGTATTCGATTCTGCAGGATGGAATTCGGCGCCGAATTTTCCATTTATCCGGGATTCCACTTACCTGGAGGATGGAATTTGCGCCCGAATTTCTTCATCCGGTATTTGAATTACCTGCCTGTGGAAATTCGGCGCCGATTACCTGCGCTGAGGAAAATTCGGCGCGCCGCCACCTCCGCGGATGGAAATTCGGCGCCTGATTTCCATCCGAGCGCTTCCGAATTACCTGCTTGAGGGAAATTTCCGCGCCGCCTACCTGGCGATGGAAATCGGCGCCGGATTTCCATCCGCGCGCTTCCGAATTACCTGCTCAGGAAATTTCCACGCGGCTTTACCGGATTTCCATCCGCGCGCTTCTGAATTACCTGCGTGATGGAAATTCGGCGCGTCCCGCCCTAAATCTCCGCGGGATGGAAATTCGGCGCCGGATTTTCCATCCGAGCGCTTTCCGAATTACCTGCTTGAGGGAAATTCCACGACGCCCCTACCAGGCTGGATGGAATTTTCGGCGCCGGATTTCCATCCGCGCGCTTCCGAATTACCTGCGTGAGGGAAATTTCCAGCGCCGCCCTACCTGGCGGATGGAAATTCGGCGCCGGATTTCCATCCGCGCGCTTCCGAATTACCTGCTTGAGGGAAATTTCCAGCGCCGCCCTACCTGGCGGATGGAAATTCGGCGCCGGATTTCCATCCGCGCGCTTCCGAATTACCTGCGTGAGGGAAATTCGGCGCGCCGCCCTATCTGCGCGGATGGAAATTCGGCGCCGGATTTCCATCCGCGCGCTTCCGAATTACCTGCTTGAGGGAAATTTCCAGCGCCGCCCTACCTGGCGGATGGAATTTCGGCGCCGGATTTCCATCCGCGCGCTTCCGAATTACCTGCGTGAGGGAAATTTCCAGCGCCGCCCTACCTGCGCGGATGGAAATTCGGCGCCGGATTTCCATCCGCGCGCTTCCGAATTACCTGCGTGAGGGAAATTTCCAGCGCCGCCCTTCCTCCGCGGATGGAAATTCGGCGCCGGATATCCATCCTGCTGCGCTCCGAATTACCTGCAGGATGGAAATCCGGCGCCGGAATTCCATCGTGCAGCGCTCCGAATTACCTCTACGTTGGAAATTCCGGGACTGTTTACGTCGATTTTCATCCGACATGGAGGGCTTCATCCGACATTTAATTGCGCAGTTGGGCAATAAATGTCGACGGCCGTCGGTTATTATTCGGGCTGGCGACGCATGGCTTCCTGGACACGTACCCTAAATCTCATGCTAAACTTGGCTTAACATGGTATTCCAGGCATGTACCCCAAAAAAGGAGATCTTTTTGGCTGGGACTTATGCCGCCTGAAGGGCGTGGCTCTCCTGAGAGAGACCTCACATCCAGACCGCGGCGGAAGTTGAAAGCTCTGTACTACGGACGACGGCCAATCTCTCGCATGGCCAAACTGAAGCTCCAGCAGGAGATTCCAGTGTCTTGCTCACAACCTGCGCCAACTGAAGCCGAGTACTCTCAGGCAAGCCACTTCTGCTTTCGGTTTGTTCGATTTATTTTTTGCTTTCGCTTTGTTACCTCGCTTTGTTTTTGCATCTTCATCCTGGCTTTGCTGTATGAGTGAACTTTAGATAGTTGAGTGAACCTTAGATTGTTTGCAATGCGTGTGCAAATCCGGCAGCTCTGGAGAAGGCTGCTTGTGCATGTCATTCTTAGGCAATGGTTGCATTTGTTTTCATTGTTGTTGCATGGCTCTCCATACTTCCTAAACTTGTTATGTTTTCATTTTTGCTACATGATTGTTGCTATGGTGGTTGCGCTGCTCGTTGCGATGCTGCTTTTTGCACCGATGTTGGTTTTCACGATTTTTGTCAATGACAGAGTGACGACGAGCCCGGCACGCTGGTGGTATCATCGACAGCTCCAACTCATCGCATGTTTGAATCGCCCAACTTGGGGCGAGAGGGCAAACTTAAACCTTTTGTTGGTGGACGGGAGGACTTGCAACGAGATTACGACAGAGTAGGCATTGGGGAGGTTGGTGCAGGCGGCATGGCAGGTGAAGGGCGTGAGGACATGAGGACAGCAGATCCGGCAATGGAGGTTGTTCATGCACATGCAGTAGGGCCCGCCCACGCAAAGAAAAAGAAGAAAGCTAAGCACATGCAATCCCCGGCGAGAGAGCAGTCACGGGCTGCGGAGGGGGGAGTGAGCAGTGCGCGCGAGGGTGTCAGTTCGCCTCAATCAAAGGTGGTCGTCCTGGAGGGCTCCCCTGCTGCTAGCCCTAGTAAGAAACAGAAAGCCCGTGAGAGGGCAAAAGAGAGGGCAAAAGAACAGACGAGACAGAATGCTAGCCAGGAGGAAAGACAAAAGGCAGCTGAAGAGGCCAGGGGTGCCCAAATGACAGATGCCAATGTAAGCGAGGGACACACAGAGACGGTGGATCCCTACAAGACACCACAGAGAGGCAGTAGCACACCGGTTAGACCATCGCGGGCAAGAGCAGCCCCCGCAATTACCCATACGGTGGAGAGTGGAGGAGAGGAAAGAACACCTGAAAGAGCACGGATTGTGCAAGTTCGAGGTGAAGCCAGGGAGAGGGCAGTAGAGACGACGAGAGTGCTGGAGGTGGTTTCGCAGGTGGCTGACCCTGTTGAGGAGGACGACATGGAGGTTTCTGACCAGGATGACATCCTCCCGGACATCCCAGGCCCCAAACCCGGAGCATACAGGCTGGATTTGGCGGTCCTGGTGGGCTGCCGGAAAACCCCTCTGCAGCAGACGTCATGTCTGAGGCGGATATGAAGTTGGCCGCTGCCAAGATGTTGGAGGCAACCCACAGCAACATTGGCAGGGTGCTGGGGGGCATGGTGTACCCGGCCAAGCTTCGAATTCCCCTTTGCCGCTTGGTGTCATTGCAGGTGGTGAGACCTGCCCTCCCAGGCGATATCGACAAGCTGAAATTCTCTTTCCGGGATGGATATCGAATGGGGTCTGCCGCCTTTTACGTTTCCATTGAGAACGACCACGGAGCTTCCCGTGCCCACACTTCCGATGAGGTGGACAAATGGGGTCCCCATTGGCAAACGCGAAATGAGGAGTTCGAGAGATCGATTGCTAGTGATCCTCTTTTCCAGCACATGTCCGGTAAGATGTTCTACGTGTGGGACGGCAATCATCGCCTCCTGGCATGGATGGAGCACATTGCCCAAGCCCACCCCAACGATCTCGATTGGCATTTCGCCGTCGATTGTGTTGTGCTGAAGGTTGCGGGGCCCAAAGATCGCAGTCTTCTCAAAGCTGCAATGGCCGACATCAACTCGTAAGCTACAACCCCTCTCGCTTTTGGACTTTGAATTTGGAAGTCATTTCATTGCGAATCCTCATATATGATGAAAATTCCCATTTCAGTATTGTTTGATGGAAATGTGGCACTGCAGGGTGACTGAGAATGCCTTCATTGCCACCAACTTGTCCCATATGCTCTTCCGAGTGAAGGATGTCGGGAAGCAGGGGGTGCAAGAGTTTGCCAATTCCCTCAGTGCCGACCTCCTGCGCAAGTCGGAGGCAAAGGCAGACAGAACCTGGTATAGGCTGAGCGTCGACGCCATGGTGGACTACATATTTCGGGTAAAGCTCCTGACAGTTTTGTTGAGCTAATCTGTCTCTCCTCCCCCAATAGAAGAAATTGTGTTGAGCAGGATCTCTAATCTTATGTGCGCATTCTTGACAGACGAAAATACAGCAGGATTTGGCACATGCGCGGAGGTTCTACATGGAGTCAGAGGAGAAGAATCCACCCTCCCGGAACTCGAATCGTATGTCAAAGCTGCGGAGGTGAGGGCCCGCATAAAGTACAAGTCGCGGATGGTAAAGTACGTGGCCATAGCTGATCCCGCCTTGGTGCCGACTTTCTGGTGGAGGTGGGGAAGCACTACTCTCGCGCTCTGAAGCCCACGATGACATTGGAGAAGCTCCATCGTCTAGCCACATCCTGTGTGGATGCAACAGAAAAGGTGATACATTCTTAACAAAATTGTGGTGGCAACAACTCCTTTTTGTGGTGTTTGGCGCTTACGAATATGCTGGGTGGTTGGACAGACCCGGTGGCTCCAAATCTGGAATGGTTCCCAAAGTACCAGGGACATGTGGAGCTTCCCCAAACCGGACAAACTCTCTGACCCCACATTCGACATGTGGATGAACCGCATGACATGGTGGTTTCAGGTACTTCCCCACGCTTCGTTTGGGGCTTCTACTCTAGTAGGGGGTGGATTCATTGTATTTTTTGAGGAAAGCGATCTGATGGACAATCTCCACAGGTGACGACGAATGCGCAAGAGCAGCTGGACACACAAGCACATCAGTTCAAGATGGAGATATCTCCTGCAGCAGAGAGCCTACGTGACTATGTGACGAGGTACTTTCTGCTCTACAAAACCAACCTATTCTTTCGGGAGATAGCAGATGCTCGCCGGAGCCACGAGTTCACCGACCAGCCGAACGCGGACAAAGCAGCAATGCGCCTTCTGTACAGGTACATACGCGCTGCCTTTCTTTCAAGTCCTGGCATTTCAGGATGTTAGAGGCCTCAAGTGGTGTTAGGGAAAATGGCGCCGAATTTCCAGTCAGGGCTCCGAAAATGGCTAAGTCCCTAGACTGGCTGGCCCGGAACTGGAAATTCGGCGCCATTTTCCAGTTCCAGGCCCTATTGCCGTTCAGGGACTTAGCCATTTTCGGCCTAAGTCCCTAGACTGGCTGGCCCTGAAGTGGAAATTCGGCGCCATTTCCAGTTTTAGGCCCTATTGCCGTTCAGGGACTTAGCCATTTTCGGCCTAAGTCCCTAGTGTGGCTGGCCCGGAACTGGAAATTCGGCGCCGTTTTCCAGTTCTAGGCCCTATTGCCGTCCAGGGACTTAGCCATTTTCGGGCTAAGTCCCTAGACTGGCTGGCCCTGAACTGGAAATTCGGCGCCATTTTCCAGTTCCAGGCCCTATTGCCGTTCAGGGACTTAGCCATTTTCGGGCTAAGTCCCTAGACTGGCTGGCCCTGAAGTGGAAATTCGGCGCCATTATTCCAGTTTAGGCCCTATTGCCGTTCAGGGACTTAGCCATTTTCGGCTAAGTCCCTAGGGTGGCTGGCCCGGAACTGGAAATTCGGCGCCGTTTTCCAGTTCTAGGCCCTATTGCCGTCCAGGGACTTAGCCATTTTCGGGCTAAGTCCCTAGGTGGCTGGCCCGGAACTGGAAATTCGGCGCCATTTTCCAGTTCTAGGCCCTATTGCCGTTCAGGGACTTAGCCATTTTCGGCTAAGTCCCTAGACTGGTGGCCCTGAACTGGAAATTCGGCGCCATTTTCCAGTTCCAGGCCGTATTGCCGTTCAGGGACTTAGCCATTTTCGGGCTAAGTCCCTAGACTGGGTGGCCCTGAAGTGGAAATTCGGCGCCATATTCCAGTTGTAGGCCCTATTGCCGTTCAGGGACTTAGCCATTTTTGGTCTAAGTCCCTACGGTGGCTGGCCAGGAACTGGAAATTCGGCGCCGTTTTCCAGTTCTAGGCCCTATTGCCGTCCAGGGACTTAGCCATTTTCGGGCTAAGTCCCTAGGGTGGCTGGCCCGGAACTGGAAATTCGGCGCCGTTTTCCAGTTCTAGGCCCTATTGCCGTCCAGGGACTTAGCCATTTTTGGGCTAAGTCCCTAGACTGGCTGGCTCTGAACTGGAAATTCGGCGCCATTTTCCAGTTCCAGGCCGTATTGCCGTTCAGGGACTTAGCCATTTTCGGGCTAAGTCCCTAGACTGGGTGGCCCTGAAGTGGAAATTCGGCGCCATATTCCGGTTGTAGGCCCTATTGCCATTCAGGGACTTAGCCATTTTCGGACCTCATTGTGTTTTTCATGAATGCAGGTACTGTAAGTTCTCCCTTTTGGAGAAAGGTCATCTGGCTTTCGAGCCACCATTCTTCCTGGCATGGAGGAACCCTGGGGCTGACTCCATGTACACTGACGATATTGTGAAGGAGTGGCATCTGGAACATTTGCGTGATTGCCCTTGGTATGTGGACCTTCCGCCCGGCTCGCTCGACCCATCCGAGTTTCAATTGAAGCTGGATGCTGAATTCCGACGAAACCGGGCTCCGCTGCCTCCGTTGGGTGCAAAAGAGGCAAAAGCGCTTGCGAACTCCAGGAAAGCAGTAGAGCTTGCTCAGGCAGGAATTCAGGAGAAATTGCATGAGAAGAGTAAAGGTCAAAGGAAAAGGACAAGGAAACAGGTGACTGCAGTAACACCCAAAAAGAAGAAAACCATCGGGGCATCGGAGGAGGCGCAGGAGGGGACCCAAGAGAGTGACTTCGACGCCGATTTTGTTCAAGGTCCTGCGACTGCTGTTGCTCCTACCCAGTCACCGGTCGTCCGGGTTCCCAAGTCAGTTCGGAGTGGGACTGGCTCTGCCAAGAAGTTGGCATTTGAGGGCGAGCCTACACGGCGGTATTCGGCGGTGACGTTTACGCACAGGCCAAAGCTAGAACCTCCAACCATCATCCAATGCATCAATGAGAGCTTCCTTGACGCTCTCGCTGCCAGGGCGAAGAAGGTGGCACACAACAAGTCTCTGGCGGAGCAGAAGGGGAAAGCCAAGAAGAGGGCTGCCGGTACAGAGCCTAAAGACACCCCTGGTTTTGAAGCCATGATGGAATTCTTCACGGCTGTGAGCACGAATTGCAAGAGCACTCGGGGGGGGGTTGAGGTGGAGAGAGCTTGCGACATGATTCTCCTCGACATTCCAGATGGGGAGCTGCTGGAGGGCCTGGATGGTGTGCCCACCTGGAACAGGTTTACTGAGGACTACTGGAAAGCCGGGTTTGGGCTGGCGGGGATGCTTCTGGATGACGGTGGATGTGTGGTTGTCCTTGCCACGAGAGGGAAGACCACAGAGAATGCGGTGGCAAGGTGGACACCGAAAAGTGTCACCCCGGTCCTCCTCAGAAAATGGTTCTGCATCAGTACGCAGGGGTTGCGAACAGAGGGCCAAAGTGTAAGTTATCAATCTATTGCATTCACTTCATATTGTGGTGTATGTTAAGTAGACCCTGGAATTGATCCCTTCTTTGTTGGATGTGCAGACATTGGTGTTTGAGGCATATTGCTTTGTGAAGAGAGGGTCTACGTTCAAATTCCGCAACGACGGTCGTCTTGTTGATGCCGCTGTGGACCTTGTAACCTACGATGTCCTCTACAACTATGTGCCCCACTCTAGTATGCCGAAGGACACAAAGACAGGCAAACCGTGGCGGTACAGCCGGACCCGGAGCCCTGCTTTCATCCAAACCCTCATGGAGACGTGCTCGGATGTCCAAGGGCGGATTCTGGACCTCACATGCGGCACGGGTAAGCCTTCACGTGCTCAGTTTGTCCCCTGGCCCCATTGCAATTGCATGCCGCAAGCTATTAACCGCCCGCTTTGTTCCTCAGGTGCTTCAATGTGGGCAGGGACGTTGTCCGACAGGCATGTGTTCGCCTTCGAGCCAGATACTGCCCTCCACAACTCGGAACTTGCAGCGGCTGAACGTCTGCCGAAAGAGGAAGAGGCATCCTCGGAGGATGAGGAAAAATCCGAGAAGGAGCAGGGGGAGGAAGTTGGGATCGAGGCCGAGGAGCCCCCGGTTTACGAGTGAGTGGTGGCATTGTAAGTTGCCTCTAGATTTTGTGAGGCACCTCCCTCCGCTCTCTTATTTCATTGAAAACCCTTTCTGGTTGTGCTGGTATTGACATTCTTCAAGTGGATTTGTTCTTACTGTAGGATGCCAAGTACTGCCGGAGGGACGTCTACACCGGAGTTCATGGGCAGGAGGAACGTGCCTTTTTTTGCCAGGGGGGATTTCATGCCTAGTCCAGAAAGGGAGTACATCCTTCCTACTTATGCTGCCCGGCTTGCTTCGGTGTCCATTAGGAGGTGTTCCGAACGTAGTCGTGTACAGCAGATTTTAGACGAGGCAAGCCTCAAGAAAATGAAGATGAGGGAGGAGGCAGCAGCTATTAGAGCCCATCGGGCTCGTAGATTTGTGTTGGATTCTGCTGAGGAAAGTGGGGGAGAAGACGCAGAAGATTCCCAGGAGGTGAGGTGGACAGTCCCCCAAGGAGAGGACGGGATTTTTGAGAGGCATAGTGGAACTGATGCATCACAGAGCTCGGAGGATGAGGGGGATGAGGGGGATGAGGAAGAAGGTGGGGCAAGTTCCTCGGAGGGTGTAGGAGAGTAGTGCCCATTCCGGCTATGACAGTTAGAACACACTTGTATAGACGTGGCTTGCCACAAAATTTGCAATAAAATGTTGCATTTCAAGTCCACTGGTGCCACATTCCAACTTCA
>JAKLZA010000251.1:0-25000 GCA_030704615.1 Takakia lepidozioides
ATGATGTCCCGTCCCAAGCCCGGTTCCAATGCCGTCGTCTCCCACTCCTGTCCCCAACCCAGTTCCGGTGGTACCATACCCAGTTCCTTGATTCCCAATCCCTGTGTTGTAACCTGCCCCGGTGCCAGTAGTATCTTCATAACCGGTTCCAGTGCTCTGGCCCGTCACGGCATTCTCCACCTTGCCCATGATCCCTTGGTGCTGGCCGTGGGTTCCGTGGTGCCCCACGCCAGTTCCAGTTCCTGAATGCAAATCAATAAATCTAGTGGTCATGGTCGTGGGTTAAATGTGTAACAATGGCACATGAACCAACATGCATTTGTAGAGGTGGTGAAGGTCTGTCGTCTCTAGAGGTAAACGGCATTACAAGAACAAACAACACACGCAGGTGCCAATGGTTGCACATAAGGGATTTGTGAAAAGGAGTAGCAACAGGCCCTGAAGATTAACAAAGCTGAAGAGGAAGCAACATTTCACAGGATAATACGACATGGCAATGAACTCACCTATAATTTAGGAACAGAAATTGAAGACTGCTCATCCCAGGCCTTAGACAACTCAAGCCACTGCTTTAGCTTGTAGTGCCAATATACGACAACCTCTACTCTCATCACGACTTATCACACGGAAGACCATGCAGCAATAGTATAAGGCGTCATTCGAAATTGTCTTGAAAGATCGATATGCGGAATTACCATGCTAACTCTGTAATCATGTTCATACTGCGAACTTTCAGATAACAGAAAAATTTGATATGGTTGTTGAATAAGACCTGTGGTGCCGTAGCCGGTGCCAACGCCGGTCCCTGATCCGTACCCAGCCCCCGTGTTGTAACCAGTCCCGGTGCCAGTTCCATACCCAGTTCCAGTGCCCTGGCCCATCACGGCATTTTCCACCTTGCCCATAATCCCTTGATGCTGACCCGTGGTTCCGTGGTTACCCACGCCGGTTCCAGTTCCGTACGAATCCGTGCCTGCATGCAGATCAAGAAATCTCAGTGGTTAGGGTCGTGTAAATGTAAGTAGGACATATGCACCGCCATGCACTCTTGGCGTTAGTAAAGTCTGCCTATGGATGTAGACCGACGCCCGCATTAAATAGCAACAGAGGCGACTTCGGTTATAGATATGAAAAGTGAAGACAAACCAAAGAATGGGTAACAACCGTGTGTGTTTCGTGACTCATGCAAATGGGAGTGTGAAGTATCGACAAGCCTTGAAAAATAGAAAAAGAAACTTACATTTCACAAGATTGCAATGAACTAATCCATAAATTAGGAACATAACTGCAAATGCTCCTATTGCGGGAGATCTACCACAACAGTCGACATGTTTGGTAAATGATACCTGTCGTGTCGTAGCCGGTGCCAGTGCCAGTGCCAGTCCCGGTACCAGCGGTGTTGTGATGGTGCCCCATCCCCAGCACATTCTTCACCTTGTCAGTCATGCTTGGCTTCCCGTACCCTCCTCCCTCCATCGCTACAATAATCTCAGTACTCAACAACTACACCTCCCGAGTCCCCGCACCAACAATGCACTGAACCTTCTTCACAGAAAGCTTCACAACAAGCTTCAACTACTTAAAAGCTGCAATACACCTCAAGACTGATCGAAGGACTCACAACAACACAGCAAATTGACTTCAGCAAAGTAGGTCTCGAAATCCAAAGAGATAATCCGCAGCGGTGTGATGAGGGCAGGCGGGCCTACCGTTATATACGCGCTCTTGTGTGGGTCACCCCACCCGCATCTATCCGTTTTGTTGTCGCGCTGGCGTTTGCATGCAATGAGGCGCTGACATCTGGCGACGACCAACAATGATTTTGTACTGCATGACCCGGACGAGCGTTGTGGAGGCGCCACCTGGCCACAACAATATCTGGCTATTTCCGTGCAGGTCGCGATGGCATGGACAAGGGTCGACATCCAATCCACTCATGACCTGGCGCTTCGACGTCCTGCCACATGCTCCACAGCTGGCGCTTCCATAGCAACCAGAGGCAGATACCGTCAGACTGGACGAACGCGAACGGATCACGACGGACATCCACCGATGGCGTCCAAAAGTCTGACGATGTTGGACGAGGGGTGCGTAGCGCTGACGACGATGGATGGACAGCAGAAATCGTTGACGGCAGCGGTCGTCCAAACTATGTTTGGTCGCGATCAGCAGTTGGTTGATAACTATTACGCTCTACTCTACGTATTGCGATTTAATTGTGGTAGCCGCCTTGTTCGTGATTTGCTTACTGCTCTTGGAGTACACAGAGATGTATGTCCCCAAAGAGTTGACGGAAGGGGTGAAAACAAGAGTTGTGCGCACCTCAACAGGAGGGGCAGGAGGAAGAAATTCTCCGAGACAGTACCAGCAAGCTATGAGGTTGATCTCTAAAAACCCCTGTTGATCGTAGATACTCTTGCATCTGCTGAGAACAAGTGAACGAGGTCGAACTTCACATACACCCAAGCCGTCTCTCGGAGAGCTTCATCAAACTCGGTTGCGGTCCCTCACAATCGAAACCCTAAAATATCCACGCAGAGCCGCTCATGATCTCCCATTCCACTTTCATACTATAACAGGTAAGTAGCTTCACTTACTCACTATTAAGAGCTCCTACGTTGTGCACTAGGGTTCAAAATCTGTGAGAGGGAGTACATTGAATACAGAGCATTTGTTCACAGTATTTCTCTCATACTCCTTCGCATGCAGGGTTCGTATCATTCGGCTTTGTTTTCCTCTTCAGCCTTTCAGCGATCTTCTGGTATTGCTGAGGTTCTGACTGTTGATCCATGGAGTGTAAAGCTTCTCTACCACAGAGGCCAACAATTACTAGGCAAACTTCTGCACTATATTATCACCCATGCTTCTAGCTGCATCTCGTTGGCTATGGCAGCCAATGTCTACTCTGATTGTTTCGCCTTCAGTCCCACAACTTCATGGAGATCCAAGACCCTTCCCCAAAGCACTCGGTCTTGGGCCAAATTCAGCCATCACCACCACGCTCATGGCACCGAGAAATTCACGACTGCTGCAGATTCCTGCGCCTGTTTGGAACAGGCAGCTGCAAAGAGGGCTTCATATGCACTTCGCTGCACAAACTCACGTCGATAACTCGTTTGCCAACATCGCCAACAGCTTCGAGTCCACGAAGAACACGCGCTTGCTGCTGGAGCCTTGCAAAGTGACAAGCATCATCCGCCGCTTTGTTCTTGTGAGCACAGATGAGGTATGGGTATGCAGAAACTGAGGCCGATGCTAGTGCTGGCAACCACGAGTCGTCCCAGTTGCTTCGCACAAATCCTGAAGCACTCAGAGGGCCGGAATTCTGCTCATGGCCTATGGCTTGCCCGTCATTAAGGGCAACAAATGGGTAGGGACCTAATCAGTTCCCGAAGAAGCTTATTCCTGAATTCATTCTTTTAGCCATCATGCAGGGCAAGCCACTCCCGATCCATGGGGACGGCTCTAATATTCGCAGCTATCTGTACTGGGAAAAGGTTGCCGAAGCATTTGATGCGGTTCTGCACAAGGGGAAGGTTGGTGATGTAGATAAGAGTGGCAAAAACTGTTTGCAATTTATTCAACTCAGTTTGGGGATAACCAACCTGTCGACGATTTTGATGATGGGGGGATGTTTCGGGCGTTCTGGTGCCGCTTTCTTCCTGCTTGGTCTGATGACAGGAATCCTGGTTGCACTAATGGGATTCTCCTATCCAAATCTGCATGCTTGGTTTTGGTTCCACTTGGAAATGGGAGCTTCTTGTAGAAAGCTGAGTGTGTTCTGTTGTATGTAATTTTTCTTTCATTTGTCATGCAGGGTATAAAGGCAGATTATTGGACGTCCTGCTATGACCCACAAGATGCTTTGTCTAAAGCATGGTGGGTTTGCAAAGACAAAGCTGCAGTGTTCGGTATGCTCAAATTCTATACCTCCCACCCGAATGTTGTGATTAACAATGATTCCATTATCTGCTGTTTAATCTAAGCAATGCATGCGAAGCTCAGTGATGGCCCCCTGTGAAGGTTTTTTTCAACTGTATCAATAGCATTGATCTCAGATTATGAATAGTTCTGCAGAAAGTCAACTGGCACGTCACATTTTGTGCAGGTGGGTGGGTTTCCAATTCTTTTATCAGACACCCTGCTTGCTCCGTATCAGAGTGCAGGTAAAGCTATTGGGCTTGTCATATCCTCCACCATGGCTCTGGAAGGAAATTAGAGAAACTAGAGGGGCAACGAAGCCACGTGGACATTCTGGGCACTGGTGAGGATGTTAACAGACTATGTAAGGAGGGATGTTTGAAAGAGGCATTGAAAATTCTGAAAAATAAAGTGAACCATCAACATACTACAGAACATTCCTGTTCTCTCTTGCATGGGCGTGCCCAGATGAAGTCCCTCCAAATGGGCAAACAGGTCCACTCATATATGAGCAAGAGTACAGTTCCCTGGGCTTTCACATGGAATACTATCAGCCACTCACAAAGTGTTGTGAGTGCCCACCAACTCTCTGACAAAATTCTTAAAGAAGACGTCTTCTCATGGAATGCAAAGATTGCAAAGTATGCCACCCAAGGACTTGGGGAAGAAGCGTTCAAACTCTTTCGGAAAATGCAGCATGAAGGGATGAAGCCAAACAAGTCCACCTTCATCAGCATCCTAAATGCATGTGCCAGCCCAGCAGCTGTGGAGCAGGGCATGTGGGTTCATAACCACATTTATGAGGCAAAATTTGAATCAGACGTCCGTGTGGGGACTGCCCTTGTCAGCATGTATGTCAAATGTGGGAGTTTGGTGAATGCTCGAAGAGCATTTGATAATGTGCTTAAGCGAGATGTGATCTTATGGACCGCCATGATCACAGGATATGCTCAGAAAGGTGAGGGTGAAGAGGCATTTGAATTATTTCGACTGATGCGTCGAGAAGGAGTGGAGCCAAACAAGGTCACTTTTGTTAGCATTCTGAATGCATGTGCTGGACGAACAGCCCTGAAAAAGGGAAAGTGGGTCCATGCTCATATCATCAAAGCTGGATTGCAGTCAGAAGTACATGTGGGAAATGCACTTATCAGCATGTATGCCAGGTGTGGGAGTGTGGTGGATGCACGCCAAGAGTTCGACAAAATGCCTGAACAAAATTTGGTCTCATGGAATGCAATGATTGCTGGATATGCTGAGCAAGGGCATGGTGAAGATGCATATGAACTGTTTTTGCAAATGCAACGAGAAGGCTTGAAGCCAAACAAGATCACGTTCATTAGCGTCCTCAATGCATTTTCCATGCCGGCAGCCCTGAAAGAGGGAAAGCGCGTCCATGGCCAAGTTAACCAATCTGAATTCGCATCCGATGTCTCTGTGGGCAATGCCATTGTTAGCATGTATGCCAGATGTGGAAGTGTGGTGGAGGCCCTTCAACAGTTTGACAAAATGCCTATGCGAAATGTGGTCTCATGGAATGCAATGATTGCAGGTTGTGCTCAGCAAGGGCAGGGTGAAAAGGCATTTGAACTCTTACAAAAAATGCAACACGACGGCTTGAAGCCAAACAAGGTTACGTTTATTAGCATCCTCAATGCATGTGCTATCCCAGCAGCTCTGGAACAGGGCAAGCGGGTCCATGCCCTCATCAACAAAGCCGGTATTGAGTCAGATGTTCACGTGGGGAACACCCTTGTGAGCATGTACACCAAGTGCGGGAGTATCAAGAGAGCACGCCGAGTATTTGATAAAATGGCTGCACGAGATGTGATCTCATGGACTGCAATGGTTGCAGGGTATGCAGAACATGGGCCAAGTGAAGAGGCATTTGGACTCTTTCAGCAAATGCAACACGAAGCGGTGAAGCCAAACAAGGTCACCTTCCTGAGCATCCTCAATGCATGTACAAGCTCAGTATCCCTAGAGCATGGCAAGAAGATCCACATCAAGATCATTGAAAATGGGTTGGATTCAGATATTCATGTGGGGAATGCACTCGTCAGCATGTATGCCAAGTGTGGAAGTGTGGTGGATGCCGGCCAAGTCTTCGACAAAATGTCCAAACGGAATGTGGTCTCCTGGACAGCAATGATCACCGCATATGCTCAGGAAGGGCAAGTGAAAGAGGCATTTGAGGTCTTTCAGAAAATGCAACGAGAAGGGGTGAAGCCTGATGAGGTCACTTTCACTAGCATCCTTAGTGCCTGTGCCAGCCTAGCCGCTTTGGACGAGGGCAAGTGGGCCCATGCCAACATCATCAAAGCTGGATTCTTGTCAAATATCTCTGTGGCGAATGCCCTTGTTGATATGTATGCCAAATGTGGGAGTGTGGTGGATGCACGACGAGTGTTTGACAAGATTCCTCAACGAGATGTTGTCTCATGGACTGCCATGATTACAGGATACGCTCAGAATGGCAATGGCAAGGAGGTTCTCCAACTCTTTGAGCAGATGAAACAGGAAGGGGTGAAGCCAAATGAGGTCACGTTCATTGGCGTTCTCTCTGCATGCAGCCATATGGGCCTAGTGGATGAGGGTCGCCATTACTTCCATTCCATGAGTCAAACTCACAATATCACACCAACAGAAAAGCACCATGGCTGCATGGTTGACCTGTTTGGCCGTGCAGGGCGGTTGACTGATGCAGATAAATTTATCAAGGAAATGTCATGCGAACCAGGCGCTTCAGTGTGGGGGGCTTTGCTTGGTGCCTGCAGAATTCACGGCAACGTGGATCTAGCAGAACAAGCTGCAGAATGTATTCTGAAGTTGGAACCAGAAAATTCTGCTGTCTATGTTCTACTATCAAACATATATGCTGCAGCCAGCAGGTGGGATGCTGTTGCCAAGGTGAGAAAAGTGATGGAGGCGAGAGGTGTTAGAAAGGAGCCAGGGCTCACATGGATCAAGGTCAAGAACAGGATACATTCATTTGTTGCAGAAGATAGATCACATCCACGAACAGAGGATATCTATGCTGAGCTGGAGAGGTTGACTAGGCTCATGAAGGATGCAGGATATGCACTGGACACACGCTATGTATTGCATGATGTTGACCAGCAGTTGAAGGAAGTGTCCCTCTGCCATCACAGTGAAAAGTTGGCCATTGCTTTCGGGCTCATAAGCACGCCCGCTGGGACACCTATCTGCATTGTCAAAAACCTTCGTGTATGTGTTGATTGTCACACTGCCAGTAAGTTCATCTCCAAAATTGTTGGACGAGAGATTGTTGCAAGGGATGCCAACCGCTTTCATCGTTTCAAGAACGGGGTGTGTTCTTGTGGGGATTACTGGTGATAAGAAGTGAAACTAAGTCACAACTATGAACTTCCTAAGTGTCGGTGCCAAGATCATTCTCTGCTGCAGTCTGACTCCAGTCTGATTTCCCCTTCAAGGTACCTGCCATGTCCGTTTCTCGTGGGCAAAGGTTTTTCTCTCTCCCTCTCTAGAGCGAGCCTTGGCACCCACCTACAATGCCCTCTGCCTGTCTCTGCCCTGTCTGACCAGGTGTGGGGTCTGGTGACACAGCTATGTCAAGAAACTCTCTATGCTGGCATGGTACAACTGTAAGGTAGTGAGGTGCAGTACTGGTTTGTACTTCATGCCTTCTAGCCAGCATACAAGGCAACACACTTCATGCATGGGTTAGCATAGATCAAGCCACTTTGCCCGTTAGAGGCCTCATGCAGATGCAAGCAAGGAATGGATTTTGAAAGCATCAAATAGGAATGTGAGACAGACACTGCTCCAATATGGGACAGGATCCCACCAGGGCACTGAAGCCTCTGACAGCATGAAAGAAGAAGGTTTCTGTGAAGCCCTTGCATATCAAACAACTTCTTCGAGATAGGAAGAGAAATGGACCATCTGTCAGCCATGAATGACACTCTGTTTCGTGTGAGGAGACAGTCATGCAAGCTCTACTGTAACTTTGGGCATGGTGATTCATAAACCCATCACAGTCTCCAGGAATATGCCCCCAAGAGGCTGTCATAGCCCTTCTTCCTAGAGCATTCTTTATTGAACTGTACTTCCGTGCTCATCATGCCACTCTAACCCACGAGATGAGTGATGCTTGTTTTTCAGTGACACCTGGCTTGTGGGAACCATGGTCGCACTTTGGTGCTTAAACACAACTACCTTCTTGGAAGGGTATGAAACCAGGCAATACAAGTATAATGGGCTAAAAAATTGGTACAGTTAAGTCCTGGTTATCATAATGCTAGGTAACTGCAATGAGCGACTTCAATATATCCTCTGTGCAAGAGCAACAGCAGTCTGTATCTTTTATTTCTCAAATGTTTCCAAAGTGCAACCAAGTTTGTGGCCAAAAGATAACAGACAGCACAGCCTCTCCCTCATGAAGAGAAAAACCTTGTGTGGGACATGCTTAGAACCCTCCAATACAGAATGACGATGGTAGGTCCTATATTTTGCTTAAACCTCTCCCTCTCTGTGGTGGTGGTGATGATCCCAGATGCCAGATCCCAGACTAATTTGTGTTTTGGATAGGGTAAGTAAAGGCCATTCTAAAACAGGCGGACTTGGTAGATATGATGAAACCAAGCCGATAGGACATTCTAGTTCAGCATTTAAGAGCCTATCAGAATGCCTATGTTCACATTACCGAACAATGAATCAAGGGATGGATACTGGCAATCTGTCAATTTTGTGCATAAGAAAGGGCATTCATAGCCTCTGACTATGGCGTCCTGACATAGGACCCCAAATGCAGCCAAAAGATTGTCAATTCTTATGACAATTAATTGGAGAGAAACCTGAATACGAATTAAGTGGATCTAACATTGCACTCGTCTTGTTTGTGCTTCTTCTTGTGAAGAAAGAGCAGCACAATCCTTGATCATCTGAAGGCTTTGAGGAACTTGATCACAACAAAGCAAGACCTCATCAACTTTTCAATAGATTTCCTTCCCTCCCAATGTAACTCTGACTACCTCCTAAACTTGAAGCTTGCACTGGATACAGCTCCTTTAACCCTTGAAATATTTGCATGGTTCCTGTTGAAAGGGGCCCCAAAAGTGCAATGTTGAAGCTAACAGGACCCCTCCATCGGAAGCTGAACCCCTCGCTCAAGGCGCGTGAGCGCAGTAACATGCACGATGGTGGAGAATTGTCTAAGACTCTAGGCATTGGCTGCAGCAGGTCTTTGAACATCTGCCAGGTACTCGCGTTCCAATGTTGACGCATCCACCTTCTTCAGCATATCCATGACTGCCTCTGCTGGCCAATAACCTTCAGCCTGTCACAACCCAACAGTTGAATTCAGGTCAACTGTAGATCTTTCTTGGGTAGGTTAAACATGTATTATGACTTTGAGGAACAGTTGCTGAATCTAGCAAGGCTTTCTTTGGATACCTCTGGCAGCTGAATGCAGTTTCAACTGTGAAGTTCCCCAAAACACTGCGTCTGTTCTCACTGTCGGACACATCACTTTGGCATGCAGTGGCTTCACCAGGCGTCTCTGAAGGGCTCTGGACAGACAGTCCAAAGCCTTACAGTGAGCGGAACTCAGGTGGAATTTGCATTATGTGCGACCAACCAAAATGATGGTGGTGTTGTTCAGCATAAGTAGCCTCAACACTGTAACAAACCAACAATCTCGGTGCATTGGCCATTGCTCGTCAATAAAAGGCCTCAACACACATTTCCTCTGAATAGCATCTAGACTATCAGTATATAACACATGAAAAAAGGAACAGGGTCTCCAACAAAACACTTGATGGACCGCGGTCCCTACAGAGGAGATTTGCCAGTTGCATGCTATCCACACACCATCTACGAAAGTATGTTGAAAGTTAAAGGTTATACCTGCCGCCTGCCTGCAACACCGGACAAGATAAATCGCAGTTCAAAAGCAGTTTTCTGTTGGCTATCGATAAGTGCCCTGTTTCCAAGCTGCTCACACTTCAAGATGTCAGAGTTCTTTGGCATCCCAAATGCGGCTGGTTTGCAACTGATCTGCAACACCTTAGCAACCTATACCACAAATCTTTGTTCATTTCATAATCAAGGTAACCAATGGTGTCTGAAGGCATTATGGGTTCATGTATTAGCTACAACATAGGAGCTTAGGTCTTATTGGAGTGTCCATACCACACCCTTCGACCCCATACTTGACTACTAAAACTATGGTCTCCAGCATAGATCAAGTTTGTAAATGCAAAGAGTAAACAAACCTTCCAAAGGTTCTGAAAGACCTCCACTCTTTTCTTCGGGATGGTGCACTCCATCCATACGCTGCCTCTTTCCACCTGGAATACATCGCAAACTTGAAAATCAACCACATGAGGAACAGAGATAATAAATGCTCTTGCATTCAATGATGCAATGTTGACCATCTCACATAGCAGAAAGTGTGAATATCATAAGAACAATTACTGGGAGAACTCTTGGCTACTCTAAACTTAAAGTTTAGCCATGTAGCAGCAAAATACCATCAGGCAGGTCGAGAAGATGGCACTTTATACACAAACCTGCATTACAATATCATCCTTCCCGATGACCCCATCCTCATCCATCGTTGAGAGGCCCTTTCTCAAAGTCTGCAAAGAAGACTTTCAACAGTTATTATTGATGACTGAAGTTCTTAAATGAAAGAGAAAAGAGACTTCTGCAACACATGGGCAATCCCACTAGGTTGTTTAAAACCTCAGCAACTGGACCCTCACAGCCCTGACCAGCCTTCAGTTGACCACTGGACCACATCAGTGATATAATGACTAGCACAGGACCTAAGCTATGGGGGACAATGAACCCCATAGTGCAGTTTCATCTCTCCCAGTTGGGATCCCCCTGGATCTAAAAGCAGCCTAATGAGTTTGGAGACTCAATCCTAAACTCTAAACTCTTTACTCTTTACTCAGTTGCATGCATCATTGATTTTGTTTCAAAGACAAATTTTAAATAAGGAACGAATTGACATAAACTCCATGTAGCAAAGTGTAGCAAATGAACAACTTGGACAAGATTGCAAAAATCATTGAACTCTGATGCTGTCAACGCAACACTCCAGTTTCCAGCTCCAACCTGATCTCCCATACACGGTTTTGCCACCATCAGGTGAAACCTTGTAATCTTTTGAAATCATAAGACAAACTGAAAAGATCATTCCTCAGGGTTTCCATAACATACTTGCCAAGTGCCCATCAGATGACAGGACGTTATGACACAGATAAACAGCAACAAATCTTCACAGAAGTGATCCTCAGACGATAATGGTAAAACGGAAAAGTGCCTTGCTTCATGAGGCCATCTTAGTGCTCATGTACAATATAGATCGAGCTTCCTATGATTAAGAAGTTGTACTAGAATATGTGTGAGCCTTGCACATGGGTTCAGGTTATAGCTGTCAGCAACCTTGTGCCGTATGCCTTCTTATTATACATTGTGAAGAGTTAAACAGTTAAACATCCTTCTTTGAAATAATTCTTATGGAGCGAGAAGAAAAATTTCAGAACCTAATTTGACTTCCAGTGTTTTGTTTTTCCCAGATAAAACAACCTTGTCCTTGTGCTCCACCTGTTCGATTGCAATTTTAGAGAGTCATTGCGACTACAGCTTGCTGTATTTTGTAGCTGAGATCCATGTAAAGGATTAGCAGCTCTTACAATGGCACAGAAGCTTTCCTCTGAGTCTGGTGCAGTTTCATATCCCAACCGCCAGCCTTCCCCCTCAATGACTTCGAAGCTCTTCTCTTGAGGTGGCTCCTCAAAGAAATAGCAGCCTATTCAAATACAGTTGCACATGTCACAGATATTTTCGTTGCTAGAACTTGGATTTCATTCAAGATTCTTACTCTCTTTTGCCCCCTGAATTTGGTTTGACCCAGCATAAATCTGCAACATTTGCAGAATAGAGGTGTGAAATAGGGCATTTAAAATCACTCAGGGTTGAGCAGAAAACGGACACAAATAAAGAGAGCAGACCAAGCTTATTAGTAGCACAGATTGGTTCCTTAAATACCAGATTATGGAGCACAGATGTGATAGAAGTTGGAGAATATACAAGCCACGAAACAGTCCACCTAACACAAACACAAATTTCAAATGCAGGATTGCATATACTCTTTGATGCAGTGGAGCTGGAATTTCTGCAAAAAAAGTTGTGATTCTTGTTGGTTGAGCCTCTACATTAGTTTATCCGCAAATGCTAGGTTGCATCAACAAATCTGCTCACAAGTGGAAAACTAACCCGTCAGGTCACAGCGGAGAAATCCTGCGCCATCAGCTTCTTCAGCTAAGGAATTCTTGGGCATAACAATGACACAGCCACTCTCATCACATTCCATCTTGATTTCTCCCTCTTCATCTTCTTCGTCATAGCTCGGCACTATTATCCTCTCCCCGTACTCTCCTACTGGGATACCCTCAACATCCTCATTCATGACAGCCCTGTTATAGAGCTGCCGCTTGGGAGCTGTTGAGTGTCCGCCTACTCTCCACGATGAGTAGCTGCTCAATGTAGGTTCTCTTGAAAAATCACTGGGACCAGACTTCGTAGCAAAATTGCTGCACTGAACACTGACGAATTTGGAGCACTCCACATTTCGCAGCGATGACCTTGGTCTCTCGAAAGGCATGAGAGGCGAAGCAAGCCTACCACAGGTTGCTGTCTGCATGACTGCTTGAGGCCGATGTCCAGCTCCGAGCTGAAGGAATGAATCGAATTTTAATAACTCTCGCGTCAATGTGAAACCATAGACAGACTTTTGAGAAACGCCAATCGAACAAGCAGCCTACCTCAAAGGGAGGGAGAAAATAGTTCCCAATCCAAGGTTGACTAGTAAACAGTAATGTAGAGGTAAACCGACTGAAAATAATGCACGAACTGCTATCGCTTTAAACTTGGAACGAACGAAGGTTTGCTGTGGGTCTCAAGGATAGAAAAGCTTCCCTGAAAACAAACTGGAAAGAGATCTCATTAGACAGTGCACGATACAATTATCAATAAGACTGAACGAACGATTTAGAGGGGCAAATTGTGTTTTGTGTGTGAGAGAGAGAAAGTGGTCTGTAATCTGTGCACCAAATCCTGAGAACACTAGATCATAAACATGTGAAAGAAAAATCCGTGTGCTCCCTGGTGTTAGCAATGATGTACCAACCATAGCACTTGCTGAATGAGTTCAGGCGAAAGATTCTTATATAGGATGCAGGACAGGCTGCAAGATAAACCGCTGGCCTGAAGAAAATCTGATACAAGCGCAATACGTCGCCGGGAAAGGACTGATGATAACACTAGCAGTGCATGAATTGTTTTGCACCGGACTGTTGGTGGAGGAACAGAGGGGGAAGGGGCATGTAGACACTTGCCGCCATAGCCTGAACAGCAGCAAAGCTTTGTGATTGGACGGAGAAGAGCAGTAAATGTTCAAGCGACGGTGTGAATGTAAAACTACGAGTAGAAACATCCATGCGCATTATCCAGTTGCGGATGAAAGCTGCTGTGCCTGTCGATTTGCGAGAACGTCACTCTGCTTTCCCTGCAGTGCTCTACGTAACCCGCATCATCAGACGATGGAGGTGTTCCAGGCTTCTAATCTTCACTTTGCAGAGTTGGTTTGTTTAGACTACAGCACCTCTCCCTCCCCGCTCTCTGCGTTTACAGTTATGTTGTCGTCGTTCTTTACAGGCGCTCGGAGAATCATGTGACTCACTGGTTAGTTCGACTTTGTGATTGAAAGCTGCAACCAATTTGATGTTGCAGGCACGCTGTCAGATTCGTTATCAATGACCGTGCTGTGCCTGCCTCCACTATGATTACTGAGAGCGAATAGTCTATGGCGATGGAGTTGTGCAATAACTACTGAAGGCGGTGCAAATCGATTGCTGGTATACTTTCGATCTATGTCTTTCTATTATCGCATGTTGTTTCTGCCATGCTCGATTCCAAATTCCTTCTGTCGTGTCTTGTTCTTTTCTGTTGTACACCGGGGGAGGTGGAGCACCGGATTATTAGACTCATGTTGACTTCATTCAGCCTCCCATGTGTACGAGGAGACTCAAAGGACTGGTGGAGAATCATGTGATGGATTGAGAAGGAGATAGATGTGCTTCGAGAGTGGGTAGCCAGTTTCACTATGTGCGCCCAATCCTTGAGAAAAGAACAGGGCATGGGCGAGGCAGCAGCCATTGAAAGTGATGGTGGCCTTGCATGGTGCAAAAGGTGCCATGGCAAAGTTAGGCAGGTTTCTCATCTATGAAGCATTGACTGGTAAGTACAGCTGCAAGGTTCATGGTTTGTACCAACTGTTCCACAATGGAGCATAGACTGCCATACTTGAGAAGCAGGACACACTTCTTGTTGATGAAAGAGAACCTAGTACTTCATATAAGCCTAGTCTTGAGATCCTCTCATGAGCCTAAACATAACATAAAGGCTGGGGATATTTGTAATCTAGGATTAGCCTAAAGAGAGGCTTGTCCTTACAAGATAATGACTCATTAATGGCTCTAATAAAGCCATTCTGCCATTAATGCAGTGAACCAGCCTCCAGGCAGGTTACCACATGTAGGTGAGCCACATGCCCTTTCCTTCCCCATGCCAGCTTCCTAATAGCCATGAGCCGCCATGACCCCCTCAATAGCCATGCCCACCTTCCCTCAATGCACCATGCCTTATGTCTTGTCATGTCCAATGTGTCTAGCCATGGTCACTTTAGATCTTAGGTGGTCAATGGTCCAAACTTTAGGGTGAAGATCTCAAAGCTTCGCCGTTTAGGAAGTTTAGGGCGGCGGCCCGCTTGCTTGCTTGAGCGTGGAATTTGCTTGGAGGTGTTGTATGCTTGAGGTATGCATTGTAAGTGAATTTGATGCGATTATTCATGCATTATTAAGCTTTAAGTTGATTGATGGGCGCAGATTGCGGCTATCTTCCACATATTGAAGCACTCAAAAACACTCAAACACTCAAACAATCAAGATTCAAGCAAGTAAGATTTGATTCTTTGACCCACTTGCATGTTCTTTGTTTCCTCTTCACACAATGGATAAGGAAACTATTACTCCGTAGCATACTGCGTCTCTAGCATACTCCAAAGAGAAGCCTCTCTATGGAGAAGCCTCTGCACTATGGCAATTTCCATGTTTAACAAATCTATAGTACCCCTCTCTAGCATACTCCATCGAGAAGCCTCTCCATACATTCAAATATGTACTATATATAATATGGAGACTTGATCATGAATTATTTGTAAAATGCTTTGTGGACACAAACCTTTTACACTAGTGTCAGTTTATATGGGTAAACTAGATATATGTTTCCTTCTCTAGCATACCCCAAAGAGAAGCCTCTCTATGTGTATTAGCTGGAATCTTGATCATGAATTCTCTGTCTCTAACATACTCCAAGGAAAAGCCTATCTATGGAGAAGTCTCTGTATGTGTAGTAGCTAGAAACCTTGATCACAAACTTCCTCTATAATGTGATGGAGGCATGTTATGTTCGATTGGGAGCCATGAAAGAAAACACACCAAGCATAAGGTTGTTTTCCCAATTGATGGAGGCAGTTTCCATGTCTTTTTTTTAGGATCTTGGCTTGAGATACTAATTGAAGTCTCTGTATGTGTAGTAGCTAGAAACCTTGATCATGAATTCCCTGCATAATGTGATGGAGGCATGTTACGTTCGATTGGGAGCCATGGAAGAAAACACACCAAGCATAAGGTTGTTTTCCCTATTGATGGAGGCAGTTTCTATGTCCTTTTTTTAGGATCTTGGCTTGAGATACTAATTGAAAAACTTTTTTCATTGTGATATTGCTTCCATTACCAACCCATGATCATGGATTCTATCCACTCATGGTTTCTCTCCTGTTTATGAATGGTTTTCTTATCCATTGTGTGAAAGAGGAAAAAAAAAACATTCAAGTAGGTCAAATAATCAAATCTTACTTGCTTGATTCTTGATTGTTTGAGTGCGTCTGTGTTACGACAGCCTATTTAATCAGAGGAACAATATTAGCAGGAATATCTGTTTATGATGCTATGCAGTTTGAAGCTGTCATGATGCCATCATAACCTTGTTCTTATCTAAGCGAGTCTACATCATAGGTCTATAAAAGCTTTTGGTAAATTGGAAGACCACCCTTATCTTGAGGATGGTGCACTCCATCCATACGCTGCCTCTTTCCACTTGGAATACGTTGCAAACTTAAAAATCAACCACGTGAGGATCAGAGATAATACGTGCTATCGCTCCTGACTCAAATGACACAATGTTGATCTGGAGTGTCTATTGCAGCTGCTTTGCTAATGTGGTCCTGCAATGCCTTACATACACACAACATCCCACTACATATCTGCTTGAAGGTGGTCAAGGGAAGGAATGGTAGTGCCCTTTCTAGAGCATAGGATGAAGCTGCCATAAGGTTGCATAGATACTCCAGAAATTGAGGGGTACAATTCTGAAGATATTACTGGAAATATGGCCACCGATGATTATTTTATAATGTGGGAAAGGGAATAAACATGAACATCATGGAAGGCTTCCTCACATTTGAGACCTGGTTGATTGTCATGTTAATCAGTAATCTTTTGTCAAATCAATTACTGAATGGTTCATCAAAGAGTTGGGATATGAACCTCATTTTTTCAGCATTACCTCTTTCTCTTGACCCTCCATCCATTTGAACTCATAAACTATGAGGCAGAATGTAGAGTAGCCTGAAGACCACAAGCAGGTCGCGAAGAAATGAAAAACTCAGTACATTATGTAATTGACTGTTGCAATGATCATCTAACATAGAATAAGACAGACTTGAGCATGCTAAATCGGTCAGTTGCCTGCGCAACTCCAACAAGGATGGAGGGGCTGGCAACAGCTCCAACTAGCGAATGAACCCTGACTGCGTTAGAGTTTTGCTTAGGATTTTTTCTGGGATTTGCAGGTTAGACACATACATCAACAGCCACATTCAGCTACCAGTAGCACTGCAACTTCGAACTCTTCATTGATCATGCATCATGCCCGTGCAGCATCAATGTGAATTGAGCAAAGCCATTTGCCTCTTCTAATATTAAGCGAATACAATGTCATGGAGGCGATGGTAGCACTTGGATAGAGGCATTTAATTGGACTTCCAATCCTTTGATCTCTTCTCGTAGGCCTTTCTCTTGCCCAAGCTTCTCCTGTTGAGAGGGAGTTAGAGAGCCAACACCACTCACTTCAGTGGCTTTTGTTCTTATCTCTTCAATCTGCCGCAGCTTTTTATTGAGGGCCCTCAACTTCTTGGCTATATCACCTGCACCCAACATTTATCACAAACACAGACACGTCACAAGGAAGGAATTCTGTCGAGCGCATTGCATTGACGGCATGCCAGAAAAACCCAAAAACTCCTAACCTCCCCTCCCTGGCATGGACTACTAATCATTGGAAGGCAGTAGGAAGTAAATAAACCTGAATTTGCTGGGTTGCCGTCAAGAGATACAGCTCCCAGCTGTGCAGCCTGCTGCAACAACTAAGTTCAGAATGACAGAATGTCCTATGTCAACATTCAGCCATGTCGGCAGTCTGCTTACAAACTTATGAGCAACAAGTACTACCTTCTGAGAACAGGACTGCTTTCCTTCTAATACTAGGCCAAGTTTCCTGCAAAAATTCCTGCACTTGGGGCATGTGCATGGCAGAAAAGGGACCTCACCACAAAGTCATATGCATCTCACATGGAGAGATTCGTTGCATTCAGAAAATAAAAGTCCACCCAAGTATAGGTATGCTAGATATCGAACTTCTTGACAGCTTCACTATTTTACAAATAACATATCACAAAAAGACCCACCACTGCAGTAGCATCAGCTTCAACAGGCTCCAATTCTTGTGTTTCCTTGTCCTTTTGCTTCTCCCTGCGCTTCTTATTCTTCAATGCACTCTTGCTCAGCCCTCCAAATGCCCTGCCAACGATGTGGATTCAACTTGTAGAATATAAGCTGGTAAGATTAGTCTGTCTCCCTCCCGCACTTGAGAGGACAGCCCAGTGATTAGAAATTTGTGCCTTGCCTGTGCATAATCAGGGTTCCTCAACTGTCCATTGGCCTCTTCATGGGTTATCTATAGAGCAATAGGCTCTGCAAATTCGCTGGTCGTCAATAATCATCACCTTATCTCTCTCTCTCAAGCAACACAACATACACCTCCAAAAATCAGTGTTTTGAAAATTTGCAATCACATACCCAGCAGTGTTAGCTTTCAATGATGTCTCATCTTCCCCAAATAACTGCTCCAATCAACACACAACGACAGAGATGAGAAGAAATATTCTCAGGCATAAAAAAGGATTGGACATGAAGATTTCACCAACATTCACCAACAATATCTTACTTCAGTGTCTATCACATGGCCCTGTGACAAGTGCCACGAGTTCTGGATGGAAGGATTTTCTACTCCCAACCCCCTGTTTCCTCACCCCACAACTTTTCACAGGAGAGATTTCTATTAAAATTGAAAATGAGTACTTGTTTGCTTTAATGGATCACGCACTGGACATATGGCAAACAAACGCAAGCACATGATCAACATGATGGCTGCAAGAAGCATAATCTCCCCACAGCTATGTAGTTACCTGTGCCTTTACAGAAGCTGATTGGCTGGCATGTGGACAAACAAACGCAAGCACATGATCAACATGATGGCTGCAAGAAGCATAATCTCCCCACAGCTATGTAGTTACCTGTGCCTTTACTGAAGCTGATTGGCTGGCATGTGGAGGACGGTATGCTCCCGGCTTTGAACCTGCTATTATCGAGGTACTCTCCTTCAGCTCAAACCAAGAAAACCAGATCTATGACCAAACCTGCCAACCTCCAGCTACTTTGAATTTGTGACCCCTATCGTCCATTGCTATGACAAGAATCACACCACCTGGTCTTGATTGGATGACCTTCACTGCTCTATCTGTCCCAAAACCCTGGAACTGAGACTCATATGTAGATTGCATGATAATTGTTGGACCCAAGCAATCCACTGGGAAGCTTTAGTCAGGTACCAGAGCACCCTCTTTTGATGCACGCCATAACCAATTTGTGAGGAACCTGCTAGACGGAGTGGAGCTGTTGAAGTGAGAGAGATATTGTTGAATGAACCTGTGGTGGTCAAAGCATTTCGGATAGGTTCCAACTTCGTTTCAGGTTTACGAGTGCGTGGCGAGGGAGGGCTATCTGGATATACTCCACTTGACGCTGGTCGCCACTCAACCTGGCCAACATGATCTCAATAACATATCAGTCAGTCATTTGTCCCAATCTACAAACTCAAAAATCTTGTTGTTCACTTCAACATAGTAGACATGCGTATAGGTAGATTCAGGTATGTCTTTGATAAAATACAAACCCTCCACAAGTCAACTGAAACGAGACATGGAAAAATTCCTCACATGGTAACTCAGAAGAAAAAAAATTACCTGATAGAGTTTTTCGAAGTTCTTTTCATAATGAAGAGTCCCATCATACTTAAAAATCTTGATCCTGCAAAAGTTTGTTTTTGTTAATGGCCAATTGTTCACACAGCACACAGAACATGTTTGGTTCCAATGGTGCCCCATTGATTTATAACTCGTGGAGTTTAGGGAAAATTCATCCTTTCTAGCTCAAAAAGTCCAATTAGGTAACCCCATATTGCAGCCAGTCTGTTATCTGTCAATGGAGAACAAAAGGCCCTCCTTGCCCTACCCATTGTCAACTTGCAGGCGAGGTGCGGTTATAGCTGTCAAGAAGTGACGACCATCAGGTGACCATTCACTTGTCACAGAACATGCAGCTTTTGTGTTCCCCAGGATTTTGAGCATTTCACGGTCCCAGAAGGCCTGCTTAGCACTGATGCATTAGAACCGTGCCTCAAATCATCCAACCACATTGCACAAGAAACAGCAGCCGAGAATGTTCAAACTGAACTAAATCAATGAGATCAATCAGCTTGTGTTCGAAAGATACTCACCATATCTCCTGGAAGATTGCCAAAGCCCGCCAAGCAAATAACTTTGGACACGCATTAAGCAATTAAACAGCAACCAACAAACTCATGAAGCAACAGACAATTTTCAGAGATGGAACACATTCTCAACCATGGCAAGGTGCCACCCACTTAGACAGGAGTAGTACAGTATGCCCAAGCACAGGGGCTATCTCTGCAGCTGCACTTGACCACTTTACCCTGAGTCCAAGTCATGATCTATTTTTACTTCTTTCTACCTTCTTTTCCAGCCCTACTTCTTTCAAAATCTAAAGGGAGCCCTGATTGTGTGAATAGTCTACCCCTTCAACGGAAGTGTTCCTGAACAAAGTAAGACCGCCTCAGTCTCTTCAATGACTCGAATATCATAAGAATTCAAGTAAACCACGTATAGGCCCTGCGAAACCTCACGGTTATATGCAAACTACAATGAATATGGCATGGAGCAGGATACATCTGCCTTGTGGACTCCATCTCACAGTGTTGAAAGGTCCTTGTCCAAACTCAAAGAGAGGCTTACAATCGAAACTGAACAGTGTGGCTCTTGCCGGCATAACTGCGCTGTGAGTCAAGTAATAGCAATACAACCAAGCGCAAACTTCATATCATGCAAGGATACATCTTACATCCTGTCTTTCTCCTATAATCAGCACGTACATATTTAGGGACATGCCATATAAATATGAAATACATCAGCATGCTTCTGTTGCTTTTTAGGTTTATAATTTTCAGGGGACCCTAATGATAGAACATCCAAGTTCTTGCCTGTATGCTCACAATACATCTCGAAGGCTAGTTCTTTTTCCAGCACTCTATTAAGACAGGTCTGAACTGGATTAACAAAGCTGAGGTGGAATCATATTTATCAGATTATAAGTTGGATACAGCCATAAACCACCAAAAAGTCTTTGCCAGTTGGGGACCACTGCACATCATGTATTGGCCCCTCCTTACCTGGCAAATCACAAGATAAAATGTAGAGAAATTCAACCTCACGTAATCAAGCTGGTTTGCCATGCAACATCCAACATGAGTGAACATAATTCCAGTCTGATTTTCTATCTGTGGACGTAAACCACAGATCTGAAGGAACAGGACTATTCTTCAAATATCAGTAACATCAAATGAAGGGATTTGCAGTATAGCATGACAATAGTGTGCCGGCACGCCAGCTATGTGACACAGAGACGACACTCTCATTGGCTTTACCTGCAAGATTCTAATGAGCAAGGATCCAAAGACATACTCAATGGCACGGCTCCTTCATGACGGCCATCACTGGTCAAGTAGTGCAATCGAGTCTCCCCATAGTAGCTCTGGTTAGTCTTGTCAACATCCGAATGCGCCAAAACCAGGACACCGGTTGATCCTTTGTTCCACATCAATTGGACAGAGGAGGACTTGAAAAAGCTGCGCCGTGCCACAGGTTGGGCTTGGTTCAGTTGTGCTCGCTCAAATATGCGCACGCTAGCTGGTGCCCCCTGGGATGGAAAGCAACTTCTTGAAAAGGGGCCACAAGCCTTTTCTCTACTGCACAAGAAATGCCTCATCTCTGAACTCAGGGGGCCAATGTTTGCCACACTCAAGCCTGTCCAAGGGGCTGAAGCTTACAACAAGAAAACAATGGGCAGAAAAGCTAACCTTAATCTCAGGGACATAAGCAGCAATGTGTGATGGAGGCGAAGGGGCAAGTCCTACGCCGTCAATTCCTGGCAAGCGTAGCCGATCAACTACGCCTTTTGGAAAGTCACGTCCATCAAACAAGTGCGCTTCGTTCGTCACTAGCCGGCATGCGACACTCTCATCTTCACTGAACTGAATAACTGGCCTGGCACAGAAATTCAGCACCAGAATTCACCATGCCACTTGAAAGACACATACGCCATTCACTGTCTGCAACCTTAACTATACTTACAATCAGATGCTAAGGAGGGATAGTTGCTGCAATCCTCAATTTTCAAAACCAGATAGCTGGGGCAACCCAATGCTGTTGTCGAGGTAACTACAACAAGAACAAACAAACCTTTTGTATCTTTATCCACGTCTGCATTCCCAAAAAATGGAGTGCAAATCAGTGCTTATAAATGGACATCAGGGTTTATGCCAGGGTTTATGTCAGCAACTTTGTCTGTTAATAAGTATGAACATCAAGAGCTACTAAAATTGACCACTCTGAAGGTCAGATGCACAAATGTTACTAACCAAGTGCTTTTGGACATAGTCTTCTGAAACTGCTGCAAGACAATGGCTCCTGTGACTGCATTCCAGAGAGTCAAATTCTTCTGCTGTCCCACAGGCTTTTGGAAGGTCTGCATATATGTCCCCCGTGGTGAGAAGGCAGTGGCTGTCACACCGGCAGCTGACAGTGCTAGAACCTCTTTACCAGAGTCACAATCGTATATCAGGACAGCATTTGCTGTGGTCACGGCCAATTTGCTCCCGTCCTCACTGAACTTTGCTGCTGCGCATGATATCCTGTGTCGATCCGATTCCATCGAAGCCCTCAGCATCTTCTACCATAACATCGTCTATGTTTTGCGAAAAAAAACATGCGGGCAAATGACTGCGAGACAACTGACAACATAACAACAGCTACAATGTCTCAAGTGCACATGATTGAAACCCTAGACATGTGGTTGCTGCAAATGGACGGGGTGGATATGAGGCAATAAAGAGTCTACCTGTCGATCGTGGCTTGTGGTTCACCTTCAAAAGGAGGTCCCACCAGCAGCGACAGCCCATCCGGGCCTCTCACTGCACATGCAAGGGACTACATGTTAAGAAGATCACTTCCACGACCAGAACGAAGTCAGGAGTGTTCAGCCAAACTATACACTAGGTTTGTCAATCCTCACCCAAAACTCTTTGTGACATAATGCAAGGGTTCTATGACTAGGCCACAGCTGTCGCTCATCCAGAACGAAAGTTGATGAATCTACAACCCATCTCCAAAGAGGAATATGACCTTATGTGAAGATTTGCAAGCAACCACCCCTGATAAATAATAGACACAGGGCAGTCCCAGCACCCCTTGCACCTGCATGTATACGTTATGTTCACAACAAGTTGCTCTAGTTACTGATCTCGCGACCATGCTTGATACTACGAGATGGAACAACCACTTAAAAAAAAAAATGGCGGCAAAAAATATTACCGAAGAAATTCAAGGGGGACAAAGCACCCATATTGATGGCACCAGCTCCAGATGCAGAGTGAGCACTGAGGAGATCACCAAGCCACAAGCACTCGTAAGATTCTTCTGCACCTGCAGGTCTCCGACGACCGATTCTTGCAACAGCAGCTCAACACTTGGGGGAAGCACTGAGCTATCAGGGTTTTCAATTTGCTAAGAAGCGCTGCTTCATCAGATAGCGAATTCAAGGTGACCCCGGCCAAAAAATAACTCTTTTGATATTTCAGAGACTTGACTTTTAGAATGCGGTGATTTTCTGCTTGGGAATGACTATCGTTGACAGAAGAAGGACGGTTTTGGATCTCGAAGGGAAAGCTGTGAGGGGTTTGTAAGGCTCCGTGTGTAGCCCGTGTTCAGCGGTGAGGACAGCGCGGGGTACTTGGGAGTTATGTTGGTTGGGGGCGCTTGGCTCACCTCTCTTCTGCTCTCTGTTCTGCTTTGTGTAGGGCGCCTGAATAGTGCCGCGTTTGGGCGCTGCGCTGGAGTATAGACGGAGATGCCGTTAGGCCGCCCCTTAGTTAATGATCAGTTAACTAACTAATGGGAAATAGACAAAGAAAGCTGAAAACTTCGGGATTGTAGCAATCTCAAGAGTGGGATCAAGTCTTGATCCGATAATCTCGAAAGGATTCATGCTGAGAAGTTCCACTCGCAAAACAATGGTTTTTGCAAGCTCAGAACTGAGTGCTTCTTAACACCACCAACACTAAAACTTGCCATGACTGTCCAGTAGACAAGGGAGGGTCTGTAGGGAAATTTTGGGTGACCATGACGTGATGGGCATCCTCGCACCTAGGTTGCACAGATCTTTCAAGAGCTCCTCCATCTACACGCATAACCAAACTAGTTTCAGAAACACCTACCCACAACATTTCAGGTCCTGCCATCTGCATCACAAGGGTGCTTTGGGATGCATGACTTGGGAATTGATCCTGCGGAAGTGCACCGTACTTGGAAAATTCATCTCTACTTGCATAAAGTATTCACTCAACCTTTGTGATACCATGATACAATTCTGTCAATCAGGCTGAATAGTACCAATGCTTCCTGTATAAGTCAAAACTTGAGTGTGGACGGGCTGCTACACTTGCACATCTCTGGACTCGGAGAGGATTTGACTGATGATATAACCATACCAAGCTGTACTGTTTTTCCTGGGTAGGACATCCAAGTTGGTGTGTAGGATGAAAGTTAGAGCATAATCATTGCTTGATCATTGAAGCAGGATAGCGATCCCCTCCTCGGCCCTCATGGTAAGCTCGAACCTGCTACTGTTCCCTTCTTCTTTCTCATAGCAAATCCAGCCAATCCCAAAAGATGCCGTGGATTCCCACAGCAGAGTGCTCCTGCTTATCTTACTCACTCCAACTCCTCCTCAGTCAGAACCAGTGTTGGACCGGTATCATAAACATTTCATACCAGCCAGGGTCTGGTATTGTCCTTGGAGAGGCCTCCTTCATACCTGGATGGGTATCAAAGTAGATATTAAACTTTTAATGTACCAGTCTGGTATATACATTGTTTTTGTTTGGCCTGGTATGGTACATATCAGTATTGCAAATTTCAAATTTTATATTGGGGGTATATCTCTTTTTTTTTCTTTTTTTTTTTGACAAAGGGACATAGGCCTCTCATTTTACAATAATTGGGATGATATGGCGCACACGCGAGCTGACCGGTGGGCCCCGCGCATGGACGCCCGGCTCCCCCACCCGGACCCCCCCCGCCCGCCGCTGCGTGCGGTCGCCCACCTGCTGCCGCGCCCGCGGCAGCCCCGCCCCCAGTCCGGCGCGACCAGTCTGTTGCCCGTGAGTCCAGTTCCCCTCAGTCCGCCAAACTGCCAGTCTGCCGGCCAGTCTGCTG